>VZTL01038680.1:7188-33663 GCA_013400535.1 Scopus umbretta
TCTGGGGTTGAAAAAAAAAAAAAAAAAAAAAAAAAAAAGAGTATCTGTATATTTAATTGAGTACAGTGTGGGCAAATTATTTTGCCTATTATGGTTGGCAGCATTAACCTGAAATTCTAAAAGCACGTTTGTAAACCACAAACGCATCTCCAGCTACTATTCTTGCTGTTACAAGCTAAGAATTAGAAGAACACGTAGGTTGCATTTCAAGCCTGGGCTCCTAGAAAACTACAAAGGCTTCTGTTTGAACAAGAAACTGCAGGATTAGAAATACTAACAACCCGCGTCCCTCTTCAGAGGGAGACAGTCCCTGACAGGGACAGCTACAGGACAGCCCATACCAGTTACTGTAAAGACCTTGACTTTTGCTGTCCCTCTCTGAACGCTGTCAGGTCAGTGTCAAGGTCCAAAATACTGTCACCTTCTCTGACAAGGCAACATTCTGGGCACTTGTGGACTAGCAAACGCATCGTGTATTTGCTCGAGAAAAACAGTGAATTTCAATGCTGTCATTAATGTCACACCAGAAACGGAATGAGATGCACAGTCCGCCTCCTTGATTATGTCATCACAGAAGTAAGCGATGTAAATCTGAGCTTTCACTGCTGCCTCCAGGAAAGAAACATTGAATCCTGCAAACAGCTTTACCTCCTCTGCAGCTACACAGCACTGAACCGCGGGTCTGCATGCTCCAAACGCAGTGAAAGCTCAGGATGCAAGCTAAGGGCTTGTGAACAAGTGCACAGCTCGTGCCATCTTCCCTTGACTGTAAGTACTATGTAATTGAGAAGAAGCACCAAACCAAGCCATGAACACCCAGAAGAGGATAGACAGATGAGACGACTTCAAGCAATATCCCACAGAGGTAACCCAAGAGACAGCAGTGATGAGAAAGAAGAAAATGAAAGCTTTCTAAAAGATACTTTATGTTCAATTAAAATGTTTAATTGAAAATGGGTTTTATTATATACCTTTAAATGCTGCCAAAGAAACCCCCAAAGGTTTTAACAATAGGACATGGATGAGGTCATCTAGTTTGGGTCAAACGATTCTTCCCCTCCTTCCCTTTCCCCCAACCTACCTCCCTGCAGTTCCAAGTGAGGATGGCACAGGAGGAGGGATGCAAGCACAGGGGCAGAGATGGAAGGAACTGTTGTAAGAGCAGAGGCAACAACAGCCTCAAGAGGAGGAAGTGGAAATGGCTCTGTTAGGGAAGGAGAGCTGCTAGCATGGGCTAAAACGAGTATCCCCTGCAGGAGGAGAAAAAAGAGGATTTCATGCTTCTGAGTATCATTACTGTTGTGTGATGACAGGGGAAGCCACAAGTTTGACGTAGACTGTAGGTACACAGAAATTTATGAGCAAAGCATGATACATAAACCTTATCATATCTGAATCATGACTAAAGGCAAAAGGCATGGGGGGGTGTGGGGGTGTGTGTGATGCATTTTACTTCTTCCCTTGTGCCCACTGAACTCTCCAGGGAGGTAGGCCTGAGTACTGCTCATCAGCCTTTTATTTTTCTCCATTCATGTTATCTGTGGACAGGCTGCACAGAAAATGGTGAAGTTTTCTTTTGTCCCAGCCTGGACCCACAACCCGCACAGATCAAGTTCTTCTGAAAAAGCCAATGAAACACCTAGCAAGAACACAACACCGGCTAACAGAAGAAAATCTGAGGGCTGATAAAATCAAGTCTCACATGAGCTTGTTTCAGGTGGCTGTGTGAGGGAGTAAACTGTTTCTTTAAACAATGGGCTGCCTGCCACCTACAGAATTTGCATTAAACATATCCATGACTCAGGCCGTGAAGTGGTGCAACATCACTGGTCAGGGACCAGCTCCAAGCAGATGACCAAGAAAAAGTGGACTGGAATCAACAACCCTAGGCCACCAGAAGGATTTCCCCAGCTGACATAAACGGCTGACAGGACTGGGTAAGACCCAGTGGAGCTGCTGCCTCCCATGTGAGTCCTCTCAGTGGACTTTGGTACTCTCCATTTTCTGGCAACTGTAAAAATGTGTTTCCACGCTCACTCAGCATTTTCCAGGATGCCTCAGTTCTCCCTTGTTTCTTTCAATATTCTGGAAGCTGTAAGGCACTGGTAGATAAAACAGAACACATTGCCACCACGCTGGGGTGAAGCATTATCTGCCTTAACACCCTTCTCATCTGCTTGGGAGAGGCAGATATTTGGTAGTTGTTTGGCCACCTAAAACATTCACGTGACAATGGAACTTGAGCAGAGGCACCAATTCCAGCATTCAAACGTGGCTCTCTGGACAAGCAATATGGACACAGAGCAGTCATTTTTAACCTTTCTCCATTTTATGATGGAAGGCAGGGGTCCTACAGGGAGAAGGTCAGTCCACCAACAACAGGTTTTTCCTTAACTATCCTTACCTCCTGTATTACAGCCTGCTTAGGAACAGGCCACCCATGGTCACAATTCAACAGACAACAAGAGTTGAAGGCCCCTAGCCCCGAGTCTCAGTTCCCTCCAACGCTGAGCAACAAACAGAGGTGAAATGTGACCCTGAACTGAAGCATGAGAGATATTTCAGTATTGATGGATATTCAGCTGAATGTAAGGCAGTGTTATTGCAGGCTGCCTTTAGCAGCTTGCCTTTGTTACGTTACAGGAGAACAAACCCCATAGTGAGCTCAAAGCTAATTTAGTCAGTTGATTGTAAATTCCAGAGGCCAGATTTGGTTGTCAGTTGCATAAAACACAAAAACAACTATTTCAACAGAATTACTCCACATGCCTGGCCCTTAGTCTCAACCAGTAATAGGGTAGATGCTGGCAAGATAAAGAGGCCATCTATGCTATCATTAATGAAGTTTCAGGTAAAACATGATGCAACATTATTTCAAAATACTGACATATTGCTATAGGTATTTGGTGCTCTTCCCTTAATTACCATTGCTGGAGAGCACTTTTTTCTCTCCAACATTTGCTTGCCTAAAACCTAATGGCTGTGTTAGAAAGCCTGCAACTGGATGGGTTCTTTTCCTTTATTAATCTCTGCCATTAGCGTGCAAAACTTATAGAAAGGAGAATGGACTCTTTTTTGGATAGATGGTTAGAGTCAAGACCCTCTCCAAAGAATTAATGGAGAAGTAAGGGGGAATCCCTTCTACTAATCCACCTGTTGTACAAACTCAGCCCTCTATTAAACAAAAGTTGTATTAAAGCCATTTACTCGTGCCCCCCGCCTTGATTTCTTTGCAGCACTTTCGTAAGATAAGCTCCCTCATTACCAATAGAGCCACAGTTGTCATAGAAGCCAGTTGTTAAACAACACTTTACAGTGATGTTATTAAAGGTTCCGGATAAAAGTCACTAATAAGTGCAGAACTGTCTGGCATTTCCATCCAAGATGCTTTCCAAAGCTCCCTAGGCCATGCTTCAAGGAGGTCTGCCTATTAAGGGAATACTGCACAGCAGACAGAGACTGGAGATAACATTGCCCATGACTTACCAACCTCCTGGCTAAGGTAGATATTCTCCGTCTTCCATGCTGTTAACTGGTTTGCAATAAAGCAGCAAGCTGACAGCCCAGCAGAGATCCCACAACCCACAGTCACGAAGGACACAGAAATATCAGATCCACCAGAGCGTTACTATCTCACACAGGCTTACGACAGAAATGAGAGCAAGAGAGTAATTACCATGGACTACAAAATGGGACTTGTACTCTTTGGCCACTTACTCCAGAATTACACAATTAATGATAAAAAACCCAAAAAGTTAGTTCAAGAACTGTGTTAGAAATTTAACGAGACTTATTGTCCATGCAAGGAAGGCTTTTGTTCTGCTAGAGTTGTGTCAGATTGATTATAACATAGTCTAATTTTGGACTTTAAAACATCTAGTTCCAACCAGCTTTTTCACAAACCCATCTTAGTGCCTTCATATAAAGAAAAGTTATTTAAGGTTCCCAGTTGCAGTGTGAGCATGACTGGCCCATAATCATGGGCAGGCCTTCTCATGGGCCCAAAACGGTGAGGTACCACATGCAAACGGTATGATCCGGGCCTGTTATTGCTACATTCTCCTGATAACAAAACTAGACTGTAATTGTATGTAGGGCTATACTGGGGAAAAAAAAATTGAAATAAATATAAAGCTGCTACGGCATGTGCAGCAAAGAGTTAAATTCAGATTCACTGAAGGAGCAGGATAGTAGAAATAGAAAAGCTGACCCCAGTATCTACTGATACATTGGTACCCGTTCAAAAAGGAGTTATCCAATTACTGTTTTTCTAATTATTGTAAATACCCAAACTTCAAGAAAATCATTTGCTTACTGTTATTTTCCATTTTCATTCTAATTTGAAACACCAACTTAGTTAACAAGCAATCCTTCCAGAAGGAGAATAATGGTGGGAACTCTTGTACTATCTGATTTTAAACAGGCACACTCATCAGTGTATCTTTCCAATTTCCTAATAAGGACTTTGCAACACCCAGAAATTCCAGTTCCTTCAGGGAATCCGTCCTAGATTTTTATACTGAAACTCACACATGCTGTGAAAAGACTTGGGGGTAAAGCAACTACATGTAGGGTTTAGTATTGATGACACCCTAGTGACAGTGCCTTCTGTAGCTACAAACACCAGGGGCACCAGCCACTGATGGAAGTTCATATCCTGCAAAACATTGGGACTACGTTTACTGAAATGGTTTACCAGGGATGAGCAGTTCCATTTTAAACACTTCAAGGCAGGAACCAAAACTCTTTCCTCTAGTAGTCTACATGGCAAATTAGAAGTGACCACAGCTATGAAATCTTGTAATATGCCAAAGACCATGTGGGGTTGTGGGATCCATTGTCTACAGACCCTACTGGAAAATGGATGAGCTAATTTGTGGTGGAAACCCCCTCCCCACCAAAAGTAACAAATTTCCAAATCATGGACTGACATTTGCATTCCCACCACCCCTGCCAACAAGCTTGAATTGACTGCTGCCTCTTCAGTATATGGTGTCTATTTTCATAAAAGCAGTGATACTACTCCAAACAGTATTTGGACAGATATGGAGGATAAAGAAAGGAAAAGGACATGGAAACAGTCACTGGAGTCTAAAGCCATCCATTTCAACAGCTTGCCAACCTTATTGCCACCAGATCCAATTTCTCGGCTTCCTTAACTTAAGGAGTTACCCAAGAATCCCCATGCTTTATTTCATCCAGTCTATTCCTTGTACACCCTAGAAGGATCAATCACGTCTGAATCCAGTTTGTTCCCTTCCAGTTGACTCTGCTCCGATTTTCAGTGTAAAAATGAAAATCCTTCATGATTCTACCACTCAGGTACCGGTCATTCCCCAAACCCTTTCAGCCCTCCTACCAGAGGTGCTAACTTAAATCACCACTTCTCATGCTTTATCCATGAGAACACCTTTGCTAAATAGAGCTTATAAAGCTTCTACAAAGACCTGGGTGCTCTTCCTTGGCTGTAAGGAATCAGACAGTTAACGACCTATTCTTACACATAGTTGGTATTAGCAGACATTAACAAATAACTCTACTTCTCTAAAAATAATTATTTAAAGTGTGTATTGCCTGTGTAAGTACGCTGACAGCATACTATGGCCCTAGTCTACAGAGACCTTTACACTTTGCTGGTCTCACCAAGGCACCAGCTCCAGGAAAGCTCAGACACTCATGAGGCACCATAAAGCTCAGGTAGGGATACTAGCCTGGGTCATGGACACTGTTAATGGCATCAGCATATTTCTACACCCAGTGTAATTAGCAAGACAAATTAGCCCAGATGCCATACCAGAGTAAGCAACATAATTCTGCATTGGCTTGCACTGAATTGTGACGTTCAGCACACAGGAGGCCAAACTCTGCTGGTCCTTTGTACTCCTTCTCATCCTCTCTCATGCTGTCCTCCCATCAGACCCACAGATTCATAAGAGAACGAGGAAAAGCCATCACAAATATTCAGCTTGACATGCTGCATAATACAGGCACTGGTTATTTTTGTATAAGCCCAAATTAAGTCCAATCTAATGTGGCGTTACTAATGTTTTGGAGCAGGGAACACATACTTGTACAGGGTCAGTGACTGGTGAGAGCCAGGGTGCCTGTGACCTGCCCACACCAGGCACGAGAGCAACACAAATTATATGGCAATATTTACATGTAGACACAGATCTCCTTACACATATGTACAGGTGGCACATACACGTGTGTATGTACAGAAGCCAGGTTATCTGACCTCGGTCAGATACAATCTGCAATTCAGGACAGAAGAACAGAAGAATTTATTTTGCCTCAATGCTAGCAGAGAATGCTTTTTGCCATAACAGCTCACTATATTGTATGATAACTGAATGAAGCTAATTTTCAGCAGATTCTATCTAACAGCTCTTAACTAGTAGAAATAGTTCAAGGTCCTCAAAGTATACAGTGTTGCATAGCCCCCGATTCACACATTCTGCTAATAACTGCCAGACAATTGTATTGAATTTATTCAAAAACCATTAGCTGCAGAAATTCATATTCTTCGATTCTGCCTTCAGATACATGCTGTATTACACTTATATTAAGGTTAATGTGCAATGCCAATTCTTTCACAAAGGAACTGCAAATATTTGAAGCTACAGTATCTCTTACTAAGGTGTCTGTTTTACAAGTTTATTGTTTCTCTCTCACAATTCCCCTTTCATCCCTGCCCCCGCCAGGAGAGCTGGTCTGAAAAAACGGTGAGAACATTAGAGCAAATACAGGCACATATTAAGGAAAGTATTTGAGACATCCTTTGTACAGCGTGCATATGCTACCAGCATTACAAGGATTTTTCTTTCATCTGCTCCTTCAGAGACGAGCCTCCAAAATACTTAAAAACCGCTTTATAAATATCCTTCGAAAAACCATCATCACATCTTCAGAGCACTGGTGTGTTAAACGCCTGCCACCAAAGAATGATGTTAAAATTTGGGAGGAGTCGGAGGTGGAAGCTGAGGAGCAGAAGTAGCGAGAATGCAGGAATGTTTAAACAAGAAAGCCTCAGTGAGGGGCTGGGGCATGTGGGTACTTTATAGAGAAATAATACACACGTACCATTTATGTTATAAAAAAATGTTACAGGTAGGCAGGCTTCTGTAATTTATCTAATACTCTTTTATATTCATCCTTCCTTAGGTTTCATGCAATTTATTAAGTTTTCAGCCTTGCCTGCAGCAAAAAGGGTAAACAAAAGCAGATGTGGAACTCCCTTTTTTAAGGGCCCGCCAACCTCCTGCAAAGCCTGTAACCAGCTGGGGAAAGCCTGATTACCATCAGCTCTGCACTCACCAGTCCAACTGCCCTCTCCTCCTGCAGCAAGCTCTGGACTGAGCCCTAAGGTGGTATGCCATGACCCATGGCACACCGGGTACGTCTTGCCTCTTTAGAAAGAGGCTGTTCTCCTCCGTTCTGTAAGATTTTGGTAGGAAATGTGTTTTGCTGGCCGAGGGTTAAGTAAACCCCAAGAACAAAGGAGTGTGGAGAAGAAGGAGGACTGGGACAACAAGGGTGACGCATGTCCCTAGCTGGTCACAGAGGACAGAGGGATGGACTTCATGAACATTTACACAAACCAAAGGAAGAGCTATGGGATTTGGTATCACTCAGCAGGGGATAACCAAGAGATTACGACTTCATTGCACCTTCACTAAAAGGCTCTCATTAACATCAAACAACCAGAAGGTCACAAAAATTTTCGTGTAAGACTTCACCATCCTCACTTACAAAAGAGGAGGTGCTGTGTTGAGGCACAGGAGTTTTGGGGAAAGTGTTGAGCATTATTAATCTGTTTCTAGAAGACTGGTGTCTCCATACAGGCTGCTCTGCCCAACATCGTAGACAAAACACGACCACACAGCAGAGTATGGTCCAGCACATTACTTGGACCCACACACCGTGTCAGCCAGGTTAAAGTCAGCTCCAGTCTGCAACATGATGCATTTGGGCTTGCGTTTGGGCTTGCGTTTGGCCAGCTCGGGGAGAAACCCATCAGTCTCTGTTCTCATCCATCCAGGCATACCTTCAGTTAGAGGCCATGAGGGGAATGGACTTGGGAGACTATGATACTTCCAACCATTACATCAACCCCTCTTTTATTGTTGAAGCCCTATTTCTGGAGGTGCAAGCCATCGAATAAATACACTTACTCCACAATCTTCATTTTAACAGAGGGGCTGTCTCTAACTTGACAATCTTGCATCCTTAAGGACCATAAAATTAAACTAAAACCCAACAGGTAACAGGTTCTCTCCTTCCTACACCCTGTTGTTTCAAAGAAAAAGATTTAGCCATTTCCTATTTTGCACAAATCAAGAAAGCCTCTGAAACCACTTAACCCTCCCTGCTACAGCAGCTGTTTCTCAAACATTAACAGCTTCCAGATTAAAAGTCTGGTAAGGCAAAAGGGGTGAGAATGGAGGTGGGGGGGAATCCCAGCTCACAAGGTGCAGCTGAAAAATAACAAACGGCTTTGAAACTAGAAGGGCAACTGCCGCGGCGCTAGTGAGCACACACATAATGAATTGGGGATTCCCTGTGTCAGGGCCGGCTCGGAGCGCGAATTGCAGAGTTCCAGGGAGGATCAATAACTGTCAGAAGGAGAAGAAAGTGAGCACTAAATTCGCTCGCCTTTCATCTTCAACAAATGGAACAGAAAATCTGATGGATGACAGAACCTTTCGTTTCTATAGCGTTCTTGTTGAACTAAAGACTAGTGACATTGAGATGATTTTCGACATGTGCTTCTGTAGATCCAGAAGCAATTATAAAAATAAAAATAAAAGAATTCTGTTACAAAGAAGCCCCCAAACCAAAAATAGTAATTCGGAAGGGCAGAGTAAATAAAAAAATATTAATGAAAGCCCGTGCCAGTGGTCAGTCTCTAGCATGCGAGAGCGCAGAGTTTTGGAAGCATGGAGTACATTAAACACAACACACCCCTTGCCTCCCCCATAATTAAGTTAGAGATGTGAGAGCAAAAGCAATAGAGGCTGTCTGCTTAGTTTCTCTGCTTGGCAGGGCACCACACACACATGCACACAATTTCTCCTCTCCTCCATTTGTGAAAGCAGGGAAGAAGGATTAAAAAAAAAAAAAAAAAGCCCACACGAGCAGATAAACAAAAAACCCAAAGCAAACAAAAAAATCCCAGATTTCAAAGAAGGAACATGCTACTGCTCAAAGAAATGCCAAAATCTCTTTCCCATCCTTTCATTCTACTGTAGACAGTCCCTCAACCCATCAGGAAAATTGTATTAAAAAATAACAACAACAACAACAGAAGAGAGACAGGACCTTTTGTACAATCCAGCTGGCTTCTGTACCTTGACTTTCTTATCAGATATTTATTTTGGCATGTGGGCAGTGGGGGAAGGGGAAACATCTCTGGACACCTTATGACATACTTCACTGTGGCATAACAGTTCCGAGCACGGAGGTACATCTCTGATTGCTGCCCGAGAAAGCTGAACACGCAATACAATAACCTACGGTGCCTTTGCCCCATACAGTATCACACAAACAAGCCACAGGGCAAGAGGTGGCGGGGGGGGGGGAAGTCCCAGCAAAGAACGCGTGAGCAGTCTCCATCCTTATGAGTCCAGCCAAAGAGGTGGTATTACCCAAAGCCACCGCTCATGTGGGCTTGGGACCAAAACGTTTTCTTGGAGTTTGCTCTCTTGCCCATGTGGGCCGCCGGGGTCTCCCACCACTGCAATAAGGTATTTGCAAAGGACGTGCCACCGAATCCAGCTCAGAAGAGGCACCTTTCCGCTGCCGAAATGGAAACGTAAAAGCCTTCAGAACAAATGCAGTGACTCAACTGGGTATAAAGGCTTGGTGTAAAGTTCAGAAATTGGCCTAAGCGTGTCAATTCAACCTTATGGCATGTGTGCGGGAAGGTTATTCCTGCTTTCTCAGGAGAATAAAGATATGAAATTACTAGCTCTGAGATGCTCAACTAGCTGATGGCAGAGCTGGCAATAAAAAAATAAAATAAAAAAAACCCCAAACCCTAGCCCTTGTATTTTAATCCAAACAGACCACGCCACACGAAACCAAGATTAGCACAGGCTCTCTAGTATCATTTAATGCCTACCACAGACTCATTGTCTTCGCAGCTCCCCGGCCAGCGCCGGCTCCGCACCACGCCCTGTGGTTTCCCGCTGACGCACTGGCATTCCTACCGAACCGCAACCCTGCAACCCCATCCCGCCACGCAGCCTGCACCCGGCCAGCCCTCTGGCTTTGCTTTTTGGGAGACCAGGAGAGTTAGGAACCCAAGGACACCACTCCGACGGCTTCCTCTGGAACCACAACAGTTTCCCCATATGTTCCTTCAGCCCGTTTTCATTTGTTTCAGAAGAACAGGGCTGTAAATAGCCACAGCCAGTTTAACTGCTGGGCATCTAGAAAATAACCTCCTTCAGATATTGTCCCCTCGGTCCCATCCTAAGAGTGTATCAGCAATGGCCCATCCAAAAATCTGGATCACCTAATGGGGGGAGGAGGGGGGCAGGGAGGGAAGAGAATTGCCTGCCATCCCAATCAAATAATCAGCTAATTTTGGTATCTCAATCAAATCCTGGTTTGAGAAATGAGGCCTCATCTCCATATGAAAAAGATAAATCAATCTAGAATACACAAATGCCATTTTAAAGGAGAATATCTATTCTAGATCAAATACAGATGCAGAACCCACAACTTCAGATTAACAGCATCTTCCCAGTATAGCTTAATCTACTTTGAAAGCTAATTACTCTGCGCTAGGCAGAGGCACTCTTATTCTCCAATAAAAGCATCCTCACACAGGAGCTACCGTGAAGTAGCTCCTCAAGAGCAAACCAGGGTGTAGATGAGGCATTGCTTCCCACAGACCGGAGCCTCTCGCTGTGCCTTCCCTCCGTAAAAGCTGTAAAAAGTTGCTGATACTGACGGGCTGCTTTGCTTCACCTCATAGATGAGTGCTTCCAGTGCTGGGTTACGCAGCTGTTCGCAGCCTCCCCAGCAGAACGATATGCCACCCTTAGCTGACCAGTATTTTGCAGTCTGGATTTTTCTCCACTGAAGGCAACTTCTTGCTGCTTGGTAGGGTTTGTAAAATATCCTGTACATCTATGTTAAAATAAACAGAAGCAACCAGCATTGTCTCCAAGCAGGATCTCCTCGGCACATCTCGAAAGGCTTTGCACGAAGTTTCCAGCGCTCGACAAGGAGCATCTCACAGGGGCAACGCACTCCAGCTGACTGCACAACAACAGCAAGTGCCAGGAAAACGCCAAGGCTAATCTGAGATCTGACACTGACTCATTGTGTGGGCTTGGGCAAACCACTTAACCTCTCCACATCTCAGCTTTTCTGCCCATAAATGAGGGTAATAATACCAAGCTCTGTCTTTCCCCAGGGACTGATAGGGAGCCTTGGGTTTGTACAGCACTTTGGAAACATGAAGTGCTACATAAGTGCTAAGTACCATTATCTAGGACTTCCACCATCACCTCCACATGTGGGTGCAGCAGATGCTGGTGAGAAGTGGCACACAGGGAAGACTCCAGCCAAACTGAACGTACGTGTTTACTCCGAGGTTTCACCAGGAAAAAGTTCGAGCAGCAAGAGGGAGATTTAAAGTCCCCTCCTCCCAGAAACAGAAGCAACTTCTAGTACAGCATTCACCCAGTGCAAGGGCAGCGCGGAGCTGTACAGGAGTCCATTCTTCCCTTCCCACAGGTACGGCTCTCCTGTTGACAGCACAGGAGGAGGGAGAGCACTTTACTTCAGTGACCGTATCTCAAATCTGTGACAAGTTCTCCATCATGCTTCCAAACACCCAACCAGAAAAACAGGAGCGTTTCTCTGAGCTCTTCTCTGAAACACCATCACATGCCCATATCTCTCCAGGCTGGGTCAACATTCACAGGAGAAGCACAGCAACGAGAAGTATCCAAACCATTACACCACCCAGCATGTGCTCACTCCAGAAGGCTGGCAAGCAACATCCAACTCTTACAAAGCGTGCCTTATCCCATTTCTTGCTTTGTTAGTTTCCTGACCTCCATAAGCTGAATTCGGGTCCTGCAAGGTGAAGGGCCATGAGAGCACACAACACCCAAGCTCCACAGGGTCCTCCAGGTATGTCCTAGGGTGAGGGTGGCAGACAAAGCGGAGCAGATGCCCCTCTGCTTACACTTCACCAAAACCCTTGTTGTGGCACCTAACAACGTAAGCAGATGTTAAAGCAGCTGTTCTTCTTGGAGAACTGAGCTGGAGCTTGCCTGAAAGGTTATAGACACCGCATGTATCTACAAGGAGCATTTTCTCCTCAGTGCCCCTGCCTCTCCCCACCTACCAGTTCACCTAAACTAGAAAATATTTGCTAATTCAGACGTTTAGGAAAAGATGGCCCTGAAAAGTACTGATGGCAACTAAACGGATACATAGATGGGCTGTACAGCTGTATAGCGGACATCTCATGAATATGTTCTGCAATGGCACTAAAAATAGCAGCGTTTCACCTGGAACAGCGGTTGAGCCTCTCTAGGAGATGAGGAGGAGCAGGGAAGCAGAGATCTATTGTAGGCTGTTATTATCAGTAATGAGTTTATTTTCAAATCAAAGTTGACTGTTATTCATGACTAGAAAGGGGTGGAAATTTCAAAACAGTCATTAAGAAAATACTTCGAAATACTAAAGCTGTGTTTTTTCCCTTCTGTGTTTATATAACACACAAAACCAGGGCAACCCGAGCTCGATTAGCTTTATGCTGTGTTCTGTAACAAGTAAGAGAAATTCATTAACTGACAAATCTAGCTGCTTTCTGTGACTACACCAGCAAATTAATTCAGTGGTAAGGATGCTTGCCAAGACGGTGAATTTTATGCAAGTACTGGAGATTCTTCATGGAAAATAAACTTTTATTAATTAAAGAGTATCATTTGCTGCTCAGTGCAGGGAACGGAAACACATCACATGTTCCCCATCTCTGCTCAGAGGAGCTCCAACACCAACTGGCTCTGAAGAACAGCTCATGGATGATCTCCAAGGCAAAACGCTGAGACTAGTGCATGAGTAACAAACAAAGTTTCAAGAGAAATCACGATCTCTTCAGTGATCCTTAACTAACAGGAAGAGCAATTCATCTCACTGCACGAATGATTAATTATAAATTATTAAATCCAGCTCTACTCAGGATACTTACTCAGGGAACCAACTGCTCCGACATGTCAACAACTTTTGTTTTCTAAATCTCTGAAACCAATATCAATTCAAAAACACATACGGAGCCAGATTTTCCACAGAGGATCTGGCATGCCCTTCAGCGCCCAGTATCTCCAGCCCTGGCCAGACCCTGAGAGGGGCAGCAACTCACCCTCCCTGCTCTTGTCTTTGGAGACAGCCTTTTTCAAATAGGACACTGCAGTTATTCTTACCCTCTTCCCTCCCTCCCATCAGTGTGAAACACACAGGAAAGCATCTGGAGAGCAACAGCTGACTTTCCCAATCCTTACCGTGCAGGAGAGTGTATCTCCCGACTAGGAATCTGGGGAGAAGCCTGCCCATGAGCCCAAGTTTTGCTGCGTTACGTTCACGGAGGAGGCAATTTCCCGCCTGGCAGGAAGGCGGCGGAGAGCCCTGGCTGCTCCCAGCCTCCTGCCTGCCAGGCAGCAGCGGGCAGGGATGGCTGCGTGCAGGCAGGGGATGGGGGGCAGGGGAAGGAGACATTTGAAAGCAGGAGAAAGTGCGGGGCTGCGAACATGCATCCGAACACAAAGCAGCCAGAGGATGCGCAGATACGAAAATGGGATACGTTATTATTCCATAAATTAAGTTAAAGCAACCTCAGCCCATCCCAGACCTTTAATACCGGGCTGCTGCACACCAAGAGAGTTGGCTTCCAGCCTGCAAAATGTTTCAACTTCACTCAACTGAGACAAGACCCACGTTTTATTAAAACAGATTTATCTTCCTGCAAATAAACCTCAACAGCTTTTGCACCCTGAAGAAGCAACTTTGGTTTGCCATCTTGCCCTCCTCTCCCCCCCACCCCACCCACAACAAAACATACATTCAAAATCGGATGAGTAAAGAATCACCACTTAGAGCTTTCTGAACCTTGCCCATGTAGGACTGGTATGCAACAGGTTTCAGTGTTTGTTTTTATAATAAATAAAGCAAAAGTATGATGAGACAACTAAGCTCCTTGTCTCTCCTCTGCCTCCACTGAAGATGCTCTTTATTTTGAGACTTAAGCAAAATAGTAAAGCAGTTAATAAAATAAAGGGCATTCCCTATCTCCTATTTCAGCCTGTTCCAAATAATCTAGACAGCCTTAAAATATCCAAGCTTGCCTGTCAGCTGTTTAAAAGAAGTACTAATAAAAATTAAAGTGTAACCCCCCAAACATACTTCCCCCCTTCTTAAATATCTGCCAGTCTGCCCCATAATCTCACTTTTCCTGATAAAAAGGGGGGGGAAAAAAAAAAAAACCCCAAACCAAAATGGTTTTCCAGGCAAGCAGCAAAACCTAAACAAAATGAAAGAAGCGTAAAGCCCAACTTGAACAGCAGACAAGTATGTGGAGAACAGTGTGACCTTTCCTTATCACCCACTGACATGCTTAATCATTTCCAAACAAAAAACGCTCTTTTCCGCCACTTTTTTGTACTGCGAGCATCTCCAGCGCCTGTGTGGCTGGTAAAGAGTTAAATCTCCCACTATCCCCTGCTGCCTGCGAAAAATCACGGAAACAATTGAGACATTGTCCAGTGAACAAGACTCCCAGGGACTGACATTTTTGTTTATGTCCCAGTTCTCAGCCTGTCAATTTTCACTCCCAACGTTAAAAGCCCGGCTTGCCCCAATACAGTCTGCCCTCGGCTGAAAAGGCTCCACTTCATTTATTTTATTAAAGCTATGGTGTGTTTATGATTCAGAGCTCTCCCCGTCCGAGGACCTGTTGGTCCCATCCCCCTGCCTTCCTCGATGCCCTGCAATAGCAACTGCCTAACTCTGAGGAGGCTTGGCAATCCATTTGCAGAGTGGTTGCCAGGAAAATAACTACACTTAGGTTAAATACCAATGTTCGCATTTTGCTGGGGTATGAAATGTGTATTACTGCACTCTAGTCCCTTAAAATAGCCTTTGATTATTAACCGGGGTAGGGTAGAGGGGAAGGGAGTTGGATACTAAGCCAGAGTGGCAGGAACTTCAAAAAGAAAATAAATTTAAAAAAAGAAAGAGAAAACCACACCCACTCCCGATACCCAGCAGCAAACTAGAAAATACACGTAATGGAATAAAACAAACATCTTGGAGCAAAGCGGCATTTTCTCGGCTGCTCCGCGGCTGCATTTCCTGCCTGCGTTTTCATAATGACCGGAGTGTCAGGCCCAAAATATATCCCTCTCCTTCCCCCCCGCCGTCCTCTCCCCCCCATTCCCAGCAATATTTTTTTTTTTTTCGTTACGCTCTCAATACTTTATCTCCATGAAAAGCACACACAGCGGTCACCAGCTTTTCCTGTTTGCCGAGTGTGCTTTAACTATATCACACCCTCCGCCGCTGCGCTGGAATGCACAGCATATGGCATTGTGAAAGGGTTTACTGTCGAATAATGGCAGCAATGCAGTCCTGCTGGTTTATATCAAACCCTGTCACTCTCTTCACGGAGGTCTCTCTCGTGCTCTCCGAGAGGCGAGGTAAAACACACACACACATGCACGCTACTTCGACTCTCACGTAGGACCTCAGCAGAAGCCCGCCTGGATCAAGACCTGCAAACTCTAGGCAAAGAAGATTGCAACTTATAAAGTTGTGACTTGCAGTCACTCGTGATTTGTTCCAAATCTTAGTCGCCATAACGTCTGCAGGATCCTGTTATAGGTAGATGAAAGGGCTGTTAAAAAGTTTTTAGTTCCTCACTTCCATTCCTATGGGCACAGCCAGCATGGGCTGGAGGACGGCTACGTGCCCGAGGCCCTCTTCTCCAGGGTGGCAGGGCTGTCAGCCTGAGCAACTTCCTGAACTCCATCCCGGAGCACAGCTTCATCTTCCCCCGTTTTCAAAAATCAGCACCAATATATTTGGTTATGAAAACATCCACATGAAAGCCAAACATACACCGCCACCTTTCACTTTGGGTCAAAGTTTCAAAACTGCATTTTCATTTAATTGCTTACAGGTTTATTTTAGTGTTTTTTCTTTTTTTAAAAAAGCAACTTTAAAAGAAAAGGACTTACAAATAAATAAATAAATAAAGTGCTGCTTCCAACTGCTGTCAGGTTTAGCTAAGACGCTCACAAAGGTTATACTTCAAAGTGCTTTTGTGCAGATCTTGAAATGCCTTCCCATGCCCGGATGCATTCGGCCAGCAGACGCTGAAACGAGTAGCAATACTTTTAAAGCCCATTCAAATGCATCCATCCACCCTCTCTTCATAAAAGGAAGCCTTACTTAACAAGCATTTATTATTGCTGAACTAGGGTTGAAAGTTCAGTGTCCTTATAGACCAAAATTATCAAGATTTCTGACTTAGCAGCCCACATTTAAGTCCTAATGAGCTATTGTACCACACTCACTGCTATTAACTCTTTGATGTCAGGAACTCATGTTGCTCTTTTAAACGTCTCGCAGATGTCCAAGGGAAAAAGTGCAAAGCTCACCTGTGCTGAAGGACAGGTGAGCAACTATTTTTTTTTGCCTTCAGTCCCCTCCAGCAAAATATGCAAAGGCAAGTACAGCATTAAATATGCATGTCAAAGACAGGCTAGCCTACCGGTTCGGACTGTGAACTTGAGTCAGGGGAGCCATACATTGCTCCCAGCTTTGCCATGATCTCATATGCAGAACACATTACCTTTCTGGGAAAGGGATGTGAGCATACATATGGTGCCTGTCACACCACACACATGCAGCTACTGAACCACCGCTGCGCCTTGCACTGCACAAGCCCCATCTCTCCTGGACCATAGCTCCGTGGGGCAGGGACAACAACCCGCTTTTCTCAGAGCAGCTTGCCTATTAGAGCCCCTTAAATACAGGTGACAATAAAGCAATAATGAAATTATCTTTAATTTGCACCAAGTGCTTTGACCTGCTCATTGCGCAATCGCAACACTGAAACACGGTGTCTGCAGGGACGTGTCACCATCAGGCTTGGATGGTGTTGGGTAGAGAAGGGTCCCTAATTTTCCATCCCAGACTAAGGCACCCGATCCCAACCACCAGTGAACGGGAGCAAGATGATGCTTTAATACAAGAGCTATGAGCCCAGCTCAGCACCCAGACAAGGAGCAGCTGATTCAGACAGAAAGTGAACAGGGCGCCAGCTCTTTAGTCGTTCTTCTCTCCCATCAGTGCCGGGGCTGCTCTCTCACATTTTCTCACCATTTACTCATCCCGCAGATTCCTCAGTGCAGCGATCTGAGGTGGCCAAACAATCGCCTACGCAGGAACAGAGCTTAACAGTCTATCTACAGTGTGAGCGGACGCTCCCTGGACGTGCTCCGGGCATGACGAGCAGAACAAGTTACTGCAGGGTGAGCTTCACCAAGGTCTTGCAGCACCTCTGTAACTGCCAGGCCACACGTTCAGCTCTGGTCACAGACGTGAGCAAACTTCAACTTCAGTCCAAATGGCATCTGCTACCTCACGTTTACCCCTCCGGCAGCAATTGTGGAGCAACCAGCACGCCTCAGATTCACACCAGACCTTATCCCAAGGTAACCTGTCCTAGCCATCAGAACCCTTTAATGAGGAGCAGGTTACTTCATGTCCAGTAAACCACTTCCCTCCAAAGAGTTCGGCATGCCTGAAAAGCATCGAGATGGGGAGTCAACATGGAGCAGCTAGAGCTTTAGCAATTCAAACCCTTGCTTGCTTCACATTAATTAACCACGTAGACATGCCCAACATGCAGCAACAGAAGTTCTGCCGCCAGGGAAAACTCTGTGTGCTGCAACCATTTGGGGTTTTTTAATGATACTGCTTCCATGCAGCTGCTTGGCAGGAAAAGCGTTCACGGTCATATATGCACACTAACAAAGTCTGGAGGCTTTCAGGTCCCTTCACTCTGCTTTCCTCCACAAAATACCTTATTACAGGGCAGTCATAGCCCCATAACACGCAATACTGCCATTGCAGAGCTCTGCGGGCATACAACAGGGCAAAGTTTTGTTGTTTTGTCTTTCCCCTCCGACACTATCCTTCCAGCCAAGGGAGGAGACCACGGAGATTTCATGCATTTCCCGGTGGGTAGATAAGCAACAACAGACCAAAACCCTCCTTCAGCGTGTCTCCTTCTCCAACAGACTTAGCCCTGGGAAGAAATATGTCAGCACAAGGACAACCTCCAGCGGAGAAGAACTCGGGACACGCTATTCCTTCTCTCCCTCCCTTTCCTTTCTCAGTACTTGCTAGCTGGGGCACAGACAGAAGCCATGCCCATCTCTCAGGAAGCAGCCTTATTTCATATAAATGCTCAATTCAGTGCCCCAACTCAGAAAAGCATCCCTGTACAAGACAATACTTTGAGCACACACTTAAGTGTTGTCCTGAGCATGGATGGACATCAGCTCATGTTTAATGATTTCTTCAATCAAGGCCTAAAAGTAAAAAGGAAGGGGAAGGGGAAGCTAGTTTCCACAGTAATAGTAGTCGAGAAGTCTTTGAGTCTTGCCAACAGGAAAAATACGTGTTAAAGAACTGCTTGCCTCTCCTAGGAAACTAGCACAGACCCACCTTATTCTGCAGGCTAGCGCTGCAAGGCCCAGGGACACCATAAGGTCCTTAATTTGCACCAAGAAGATGGTACAGGCATAGAGTTACAAAACAAACAAACAAAAAACCCCCACAAACTAAACCCAAAGATTTGGTTACTACTTAATTCCATCAGGGAGGCTAGTCAGAATGCACCCTTCCTCTTGTATACACACACATACGGGTTCAAACCATGCATGCCCAGGGCCTCCTACCAGCCTATATCCCTCAGTACATATATATCATTCCTGCAAAAGCAAGCCTGGCTGCAGAACTACTGCTTGCTGAGGTCGAGGAAGGACTGGTTCTGCTCCCCCAAACTGCCTAATTTCAAGAGATGAGACCTAAGGTGCATCTGACACAAGCACTGATGGATATGCAAGGTCTTAGGAGCACCAAAAGTAATTTTCCTCTAAGGTCTGATACATTTAGAGTTTTAGATTTATATTTCAAAAACTACTTCAGTTTCTTTTTTTTTTTTTTCCTTTTTTTCCTGTGGGGCTGCAGGTTTTGAGGGTTTTTTTCTCCCCCTCCAAAATGCAGATGTGGAAATCATCAGTTTCTCAAAATCACCTTGGAAAAGTTACTTAACATCTTTTTGGCCACACTGGTAAAACAGAGGAGTGAGCAATGTTTTCCCATCTTGGGAAAGTGCTGAATGATTTTGCTCACCAGTATCTGTCAGGTACAAACAAAGCTTCAAGGCAAGGTCCCCTGGAACCAGACCGCCATGGATACAGAGGAAAGTCTGTTTGACAAAAATTTCTAGCTTAGTTTTGTGAAATTAGGTACAGAGCATTGCCTGGGGAGAGATCAGGGATGGGAGATTGCTTTACAAAGGCATCAATCCTTGTTATTTGCAACATCTCCAATGGCTTTCCGAAACGGGTCTGCCCCTTGCCAAATAGGTCTGCACAGGACAGAGGAGAAAGCATCTTTCCTTCTCTTTATGCGGCAGCTTACTAGGAAGCTCCAGTGTCTTCCACAGGAGAGAGTACAGATGCCTATACAGTCCAGAAAGTGAAGTATCCCATGAACAATCTAATCCCAAACTGCATGAACTGGTGAGAAGAGCAATACTCCAGGACTTGAGCAACTTGGCAAACAAATGGTTCTGAGCCCAGCAATGCCAGCTTCCTTCCTTTCTTTTTAACGATAAATACGTGCTGTTTTCTTTACTACAGCACCTGCACACCGTACACAGACCTTGTTTAGACAGAAATTGGGAGGTTCCTATTCAAGTGGGCTCGTCTACATGGGGAAGTTTTTGTGCTCAAGTGAGAACTGAAAAATGCAGAACAACTATTTCGAATTATCTCTCCGTGTGGACACTGTTATTCAACACTAAGAGTTTCTTTGTGAGATTTAGCTTAATCCGTTTCCAAAGCAGATTGAGCTAAACCGCACAAAGGACCTCTTACTGCTGAGTAAGAGTGGCTGCATGGAGAGATAATGAGGAATGGTTATTCTCAGACAGCTACTTCGACTGCGTATGTGGCCTTTTCTTCTCTGCGTCAACAAGCCCAAAGCCGTACTGGAAAGGGAAGACTGTGGTTCCAGAAATTTGGGCAAAAACAGTGGCAAGGCCGTATCATACCCATTAAATCTTCTGCTCTGTGCACGATGGCTGCTCCTGCTCCAGTCGGCACGGGTCCTGGCTCCAGACGAGGCTGCATTATTCAATACCTGCTTCTTTAAGCTCCAGATTGAATCCAGCCACAAACCTCAGCTGCAGACAGGGTGCACGGGGAGAAGGACCTGCGGCGAGCGGCCCTGCCAAGTCCGCCACCCTCGGTACACATCATCTTTGATCTGACAGGCCCACCCATATGGCTCTCCAGCATCACCCGGCGCTGCCGCGGCTCTTCACCCGCTGCCAAGGCCGAGCTGCCGCGCGTGGCGGCTGCTGCAGTCCTCGTGCACGCTTCGGGGACAGACCGTCTGCACTCTCTCCATTCCTCTCGGCACAACCAGTCTTCTGCAGGGGGGCTGATGGCTTGCCGGTATTTCATTTTAGGCCCACGCTAGTCCCTAGAAGTTAATTTAACTTGCATGCTCCAGCATAACAAACTGCCATGTGACTGAATCCAAAACACAGCTTGGGCTCCTCTGTGCTAAAATACTCTCTCCTAAACCATTTTCCCAGTGTAGGTTTCTGCTCTGAAATGCTGCTCTCTGCCGTTTTACAGTATCCCAAACTACCTGGTCAGAAAGGGCCAGAACTTAAGGCACTCACATTTGTGTTGCATTTGGGACATAGTGGGTATTTTATAAACAAAAGACACAAGAGGGAAGCCTGCAGCAGATGCACTTCCAACTACACTGAAGGCAGCATAGTTGCGTCTTTCTGAAGGATCTCTGATGAGCAAGCGTTCGTCTTGCTTCCCCCTCACCCAGAGAGTTTCAAAACTCAGATATGTCAGACAGAGATATACCAGATAGATTTTGGTGTGCCACGACAAACCAAAATGCCAAACCTCAGGGCTCCTGCTCAGGAGCTGCAGCACAGTCCCTCCAGGAAATCGGAACTGATGCTGGTTCACCACAATATCATGGGCTATAAACCTGCTGCTTCAGGAGCGCCAGATAATCTGTCTCCCAGCAATGTCAGAGAAGCCTGGTCCTGCCTGGAAGCAGGGAGCACTGCAACCATCTCAAGGCAAGCCATGCCGGTACCTGTGAACCAGAGCCCCCACAGGCACCAAGGACCGGGCTCTCCCAAAGTCTAGCAGGGTAATTCACACGAAATGGATGCTCAGCAGATTGCACCAAGTGTATCATTACTGAGTAGGGACTAGGGACTCAGTAACTGAGTAGGGATTCAGTTGCCTTCTCCTGGAGCAACGCTTAGGGTTGCCAGTTACTGCGATTTTATAGCCAGTCTAGCAATACT
Organism: Scopus umbretta; assembly: GCA_013400535.1. Taxonomy (NCBI): domain Eukaryota; kingdom Metazoa; phylum Chordata; class Aves; order Pelecaniformes; family Scopidae; genus Scopus; species Scopus umbretta. Next base: position 28,859 of record VZTL01038680.1, read on the forward strand.
TGCTATTTTTCTTAAAGTGTGGTAGCCTTCAAGTCAAATGTTTAGGGAAGAACCTCAGCCTCCACTTAGAGCACACAGCAAGCTCCTGAACTGCTGCAGAGAAAAGTTTGAGGATGAGCGGAGTATACCCCGCAGGCTCAGGAACCAAAGAACAAATAAAGAGAACACAAAATGTATTATTTAAGAAACAGAAAACAAACAAAAACAACACCAAAAAAAACCCCTCCACCAATCCTCATGATCTTTTGAGGCCTGACTCATGATCCTAGAACAATTGGGGCTGGCAGTACTATACATTTTACAGCGTTTATTCACAGCTGAAATATCCCAACATCCAAATACTTCAGAGTTCTTGGAGCTCCTCACAGATCTCCTGACTACAGCCAGGCGTGACAGTTCATCCCAGTGCCAACCCAGCCCCAAGATGTCTTCTGAAGGTGCTTTAGTGCTGGCTGATGTTTGCAGAAGCATTAAATCCCTGCTCCCTTCACAGTAGGAGGTACAAGCCTGCACATTTCCCTGGTCTCGATGTTAAAGCAGAGGAGTTACCTCCAGCACCTAAATAAGGTCTGTAGAGGATGGACATTGTGCCACAGAGTAAACACAACAGCATGAAGCAGTCCTCTGAAGTCTGAACAATTTTGCAACCATATCAAATTACCAAGTGAATTACTTTTTAGGAGTCCACATTTCTTCTGTGTTTTACACAAACCAAGCACTAGGCTTCCCATTCATATTTAGTGGGTACTGAATATAATGTCTGTGTTTTATAGTAATCTGTCCAAAATAACTTTATTGGGCTGCTGGTAGATGAATTCTATACTTAGCCCTAAACATTCAGGTTTGAACACAGATTTTTTTTTTAAACACAGCCCTTCCCAACAAAAAATCAAAAGGAATTAGTGGTGAAAGAATTAGCCACAAAATTCTCAGCAAGTTTAATTTGTTCTGTGGCTTAATTCCATGCAGCTCTAAAATTCAGGACAAGAAGTTTGCACACTTTTGGGCATGTATTAATGAAACATTTTGTTTACTTTGCAACTGCCAGAGCAATTAGCCAAATAAAGTATAGAGCATTTAAAAAGGAGAGAGTCTCTAAAGGAGCTTTTCGAGTAAATCTGCGTGGATATTTCTGCAGTGTGAGGCTTGGGCATCTGTGCGTTGGGTCCATGCACCAAGGCATGGCCTACCTGCCATCAGGGAGTGCTATGGTCCGTACCAGCACAGCTCAGACACGCAGACCCCTCCTCCTCCCCACCCACGTTCCCCTCTCAATACCAGGCACTGACATGAGTGACAACTCCTTCCCCCACACCACCACCACCTTCCTGCAACTCTCAAGACATTCTGCATACTCAGACGATCGCCCTGCAGAACTCCAGGGAAGAGGGTGTCCCATCACGGGCACACTCGGCCTGAAATCCAAGAACATCTGAAGAGGTTACTGCAGGAGAAAAACAGCCTCTCTACAACAAAATACTAAAGACAAACAAAACAAGAGCTTTAAAAGCCCTCTTGGGGCACTGCAAGTGGAAGTGGCAAGATTATGCTTCCAGATGGCTCCATACATACAGGACCATGCATACGTCTGGATGCACCCCGCTTCTGGCCGGTATGAAGGGACGCTGTAGGTGAATTTTAAAATCTAGCTAAGATAAACCTCATGATTACTTGTACATATTTGTCTTTCTTTCAAACTGTGTAAGTGCAAACCACACCAGACAGAAATCAAGGACCAGGCAGGGCAGACTGCACAGCTTCAGCTCTAACTGCTCTGGGAAACTACTGATCCCTGCAAACCACCCAGCAGTCCCAGACACCCGCTGTCCACACACATCGAAGAGGCTGAGAACAGAGAGTACGTTTCAGATGGTTTTGCCTTCAGTTTTGTTTGTCATATTATGTTTTGAAAACACATTTTTACCTCCTTAAGAAAAAAAAAAAAAAAAAAAAAGGAAAAAATTAGATACACTACTGCATAGTGATTCTTTGTTCTTGGGGATTCAGTCTACTTTATGGCTGTGTTCATTACATACTAGAAAACCCAGGCCAAATAGTACGAGAAGTCCTCCCCCTAGGTAACATTTACATTTACTTCAAAAGACCTCCCTGCAGAAGAAAATGCAGGAATTTTTTAAACCTTTAACTGTTCTGTAAGAAATACACTGTACCAGACCACCACCATTTTGGGTTCTGAATGTTTTTGCCTGGTACAAAGGAAGCTAAAAGCAAGTCTCTGTACAGCCAAGACAGCAGGAGGCAGAAACCTGGGACCAGTCTTTCACCCATACTCCTGCCCAAAACAGGGTATGGTCGAGTCAGAGTATTTACTTTGCAGAGAACAGGGAAGCACAGCACTGTTTTTCTCCTTAAGGTTGTAGGAATGCATGTATAGATAAAAAAGGTTTTAAAGGAGCTTTCTTTCTATAGTGAGCAGATTTTGGAGATCCTTGCACAGACATACTATGTTCATTTTCACTTGCCTGTCCACACCACAACAGAAAATTTTCGTGTGAGAATCCCATTCCTAGGGCACCCAGATCTCATCCTTATCACCACGCTGTGGGCACACACATGGAGCAGGTCAGGTGCATGTTGAACATGGAATTTCAGGACAAGTAGCACGCTACCCCCATGGAGGAGCATGCAAGGCACCCAGCCGGGGTCTGCTTTACACCCAAAAAACTTTCTGCTAAAATTGTTTTACAAAGTCTTAATACCTTCAATGAAATCAAAGGTCAGAAAAAAGAGGGGAAATAACCATAAAAGCCCGTAAAAAAAATCCCAGCCTCATAATAATACTATCTGCAGGCTGAATTAAAAATGTTGACCTAGCAAGCTTAATAGCGTACTATTAAAACAATTTTTGCCCCAGTTTTCTTTCACCTTTGGACAGAGATAAGCAGCATGACTGTGCCAGATGCAAGAGTCTTACAAGACAAGTGAAGCACCTAAATGCAAATAAATGCATTGGTCTTAAATGGAGCCTCATGCTGTACCTTCCTCAAGACATGCTGAACATAATTTCAGTTTAATATTCTGTTTCTCATTATGGGCCTTGGAGACTCTCTCAAGCACCATGAAAAGCAGTATTAACCCAGCCCTGAGCACTGGGGGCAATCCAGCCAAATTATTCATGCTGGTCTTTTGCTTCCATTTTTGTAGTCTTAACTTAATGTTCTTAAACAAATGTGAAAGGAGGACGGCTGACAAATAGTACAGACTTTACTTAAGACATTATAGACGGCCATGTTCTGCAGCCTTAGGTCATTAAGCTAAAAATCCATGCTGAAGCCAAGGGGAATTTGATCGGAGCTGGGTGCAAAGGCTGCAGCCCTGACATGGAGCTTGTGGTGGTCACAGCCAAGGACTGAGATGCAAGAATGTTAAAGAAGAAAAAAGGAAGGAAAAAAGAGGGGGGGGAGGAGAGGGAGAACCCCCCACGCTCTCCTTTCCTCTCTTTGTAATCCAGCTATAAAGATTAGCCTCAAATCCTGATTTCAGAGATAGGGGAAAGATAAGAAATGATCTGCAGGTGTTAGCATTTTGCTACAGATCTTCAGGGCAGCACAACTGATTTCAAGATGAAAAACTGGCACAGGTACACTTGGCGGGTAGACAAGACACAGCAATGTGGGTGAGAACCAGTTTCTATCCCTATACGTTATACCTTACAGTCACACAGAAACATCAGCACGCCTGCGAAATACCCCTCATTGCTCCATAAAAAATTAATCGCATTTTCATGTATGCGGAAATGGGTGTAGAGCCTCATGCAAGAGCAGCCAGGTCCCAGGTGCTGGGGGCAGGCACAGCGGCGACGAACGGGGACCCCAGAGAAGCCTGACACATCCCAGGCCAACTGGCATCTGCAGCCACTTCATCTCCCCCGAATGCCATTACCCGCTCTAACTTTATTTACCAAAAATAAGACCATTTTTACTCCACAGAATGAATGTGGCCTGGGGCGGATGCCAGGAAAGAGGGTGGAAAAAGCTGCCCCTTATTTATTTATTTTAACAAAACAAGGCAAAACCGTTTGCTGCCAGAAATAAACATTAAACCTTGCAGAACACACACACACCCCCCCAAAACTCCACTGCTCCCCCCCTCGCTCCCTCCTCCTCCTCTCCTTCCAACATTGTAAGTAGCACAAAAGATCACATTACAAATGCCAGCTGTGGCTCTTTTGGAAGGTGGCCTCCATCTCAGAGGTAGTATATGTTCCTCACGGCCTAAGTGGTTGCTATGGTAAATATGCTTTTTATTGAATAGCAGAGTGAAACAGCTTTTAAAGAGACCCATAAGAACCCCAATAAATGGTCAAAATACAAGGCAGATCAACCTCAGCCTCCCTGGAAACAGGTTTCTCTTTATTTTCCAAAATGATCGTGATTTTTGATCCCCTTTTTTGTGTGTGTTTGTTGCCCACTCTCCTCCACCTCACCCACAGCCAGGTGGAGGGGCTGGAGAGGGCTGGGGGAGCCAGGACCCCAACCAGCCCCCCGGCACAACGAGCTGCTTTGGCTTTTAAAGGCAGGTGCCTGCTCTCCCTGCATGGTGGGAGGCTTCAGGGACAGCGGATGCTTAGCACTGCTAAGCACCAGTGATCCCCAGCGAAGCTACCCCCCAAACTGAGCCTGCCCTCCCAGGCTGCAACCAGCCAGGAGAAGCCTCCTGCTCCCCTGCCATCGCCTCCTCCAAGCCCAACACTGCTCTGCCGTGCCGGCCCCAGAGCCCCGGGAACGCTCCCGTCCCTCGTGCCGGTCCTCCAGCACGGCAGTAAAAAAAAAAAAAAAAAAAAA
>VZTL01038680.1:33741-45132 GCA_013400535.1 Scopus umbretta
AAAAAAAAAAAAAAAAAAAAGAATTAAAATAAGGAAGTTACTTTGGATCATTTCTTATTAAGAATAAGATGAGGGCAGGTTTTGATGGCTCTAGATTTCTGAATAACCAGCCAAACATCTTTTCTCTGATCTCTTCCTCCAACGGCAGCCCAAGTGGACAGGAAGGAAAAGCAAAGTCATTCTGAAAAGTGAAGCAACCAGCACTAGGTATCAACTAAGCAAATACCAGTCTTGTGCCTATCGCTCTCTGCTGTACTGAGGGATGGTTTAAAAGCTACAGACCCTAAAAGATAAGAAACTTTTTTTCTTTAAGACATGGCAAAGGGCTGAAACTTGTCAGGTTAAAGAGAAAACAACAGAATAAGAAGCTCCTCAAAAATGTTTAGTATGATTTTAGATTTCTAACAAAACACGTGTGCTTTGTGATCTACCAGCTACGTCAGCTGTAGGCTGTAAAACAACAAAATAAAGAACAAGCAAAATTTCTTTTCCTGGGATTCACCTTGTCATCCATTGGTTATAAAAAAGAAAAAAAAATAAAACATGTAAAACTTGATGATAAAGTATTTCAGACGAAACATTCTAACCCACTACGTGCCATCTTCTCCAGAGGTAAATTTCCCAGATGAACGCTCATAGCCAAGCTGCTCTTTAACATTAGATGGCACTGACAGTGGCGATGGGTGAGGATGGGCCAATGCATACCACACCTCTTGCATAACACCATATAAATAAGCAGTTTCCTTTTAGACCTCTATGGATGCTATTTTAGAAAGTGAAATAAAACCCCAAACCCCTCTCATGCAAATTTGTATTGAACATTTCAAACTCAACATTGTTTTTACAATAGAAACAAGAAAATTTAACAAAGAACTGAAAATTTAACTGAGAAGTTAATTTTAAAAAGCTATTTTTAGCAATGCTACTTATTGTAGAGTTTTATAGTTTTCAGGTAAGTAGTAAACATTTGATAACACTTTTTATACTAAATGAGAAGTCATCACAACACAAAGGGACATGTGCTCTGTTGAACTTGGCTCTGTTGAGCCTTCAAGCCAGGTAAAATGCTGGCCAGTTCTTACAAACTTTCATTCAGGATTTTGCAGTAAGAAAGATTTCTTTTAGTAAAGCTTGTAGAACAGGCTTGGTTTTTACTTTTTAATGCTTTCCAAAAGCATCTCTTCATTCCCTTCAGTTCAACATTGTCAGATGTGTAAAGCAGCCTGATTGGACTTTGCTGCCACTAAGTAATTCTGTAGTGTGTAAATTTAGAGAATTTTCAACTCTCTGCTCTCCTATAAGGCACATGAATGATAATTTCATAAACAGCCCAGCAATAGCAAATGTATTCCCTCCTTTTACCATGGGCTCGTTAGGGTTTTTGTTTGTTTTGAAGTATTTCTCTTTTGGTTTGTGTAAAAGAAAATTGATGACAACCAATGCCATTAATGTCAAATGCCTTTTTTTTTTTTTTTTTAAACAAAGGAAGAACATCTTTCTGTGTTTACTTACAACAATGTGTGCTGGAGATGGAGACCTAGCATCCTTGAGGGCTTGTCTACTCTGAAGGCTCCCTGCCTGAACATCAAGCAGTGGCCATTTCATCTGCAGATACTGGATGGAGGAAACAAAAATGGGGAAAGAAAAATGAGTTCAGAAAAGAAAGGCAAAAAAAATAACAAATTTTAGGTAACATGGGTAAAAAGATATAAATTAAAACTTATGCAAGGAACTGAAACAAAAATTAAGACGACTTTGCATGTTTGTGGAGACAAAATCTGCGCAGAACGCTACCAATTTCATACTACCACATTACAGTTCAGGAATAAGAAAATAAAGCATTTTGCAAAGACAATATTACATTTATTTTATTAATCATAGCAAATCTAGAAGAAGAAAAAAACCCACACAGAAACAAAATACCAAAACCACGGAGAGGATGCGACAAGAGAGGGGAAGGTGCATTATCAGTCTGAGGAGAAGGAAAACATTTATCGTGAGTTAAGAATATGATCTCATTATTTAATGGGTCATCTGTCAGCCTTCTTTCAACAAATGCACAATGTCAACTCCTCTGGCTTCTCAGCGCTGTACAAGCCCTAAAGGCAGAGGTCTACCCCAAAAAGGCCCAGCACTGCTTGGTCTTAGCACTTATTATCCCTACTTTTCACCATTTCTGGAAGTCACCATGGATTATTTTCTTCTTGCTCATCATCACTAGGAGAGAAACCTTCTTCTGTCCGACAACCCTGAATGGACTTGCACAGTGTAACTTACTCAATTACAAGGCGAAACTTAGTAAGCTCTCTAGTTGATGAAGTTCAAGACAGAGTACAGCCTGGTGCACTCAGGCTCAGCTGCACTGGCCAGGCCACAACTTCTTTATGTCACTGTCATCGGCAGATAGGCCGAATACACGCAGGCAGTGAGTCTGCAGCGTAAGGGTGTGTTGATTCAAAAGCAAAAAAAAAAAAAAAAAAACCCTTAAGTATACTTCAAGAAGGAGCAGAACGTTCCCATGGATTTAACTGGCATCAAATATCGACTAAAACTTCTGCTCTCGGGCATGCGTGTCCTCTTGCTGAACTCACTGGAGGAACCCTTGCACCCCAGCTGGATCACACAGCAGAGCTCAAGGCTTCCACCAAATAGGTGAAGTCTTGAGCTGGTACTGGTGGCTGCATCAGAAATGCTCAATTCTGACCAAGAGCAGCCCCGCGGAGAAATTAGTTAGCCCAAACAGACTTCTGCGCAGTACATCTAAATATAGTTTCAGCCCAAGCTTTTTCTCTCCGCATGGTGCTGCACTGTGCCAGTTAGGCATACTGGTTCATACGTGGTCTCTAAGAGCCCTATATATCATGCTGGAAGAAACGCATATTGCCACATACCTTCAGCCCCCTCCCAAAACTAAGAAAAGCAGCTGTACGCATAGATCAGGCCATTGCAGAAGATCCTCTTTAGCACTAGACTCTGGTTGACCTAACAGATCTATTCCTAGAAATATCTAGATAAATAGTTATGTTTACATGTTCTCTTTTTTNAAATAATTATGTTTACAGTTTTTTTTTTTTTTTTTTTTTTTTTTTTTAAGTAATCTTGAAGGAGAGCCACACACAAACCATCCCCGCCACCCCAGGCAAACAACAGAAGCCGTATTTAAATCTCCATGAAGGAAGGAAGGAGATCTGGTTCCATGCTTTCAGCACATCACTATCACATTTGCTCACGTATGCAAAACATTTGCTACCATGCAAGGCCTGTTTGCTGGAAGACCCTGGGCACCGAGGTGACCAAAAGCAGGAGTCAGCAGGAAGATGCATTACCAATTCCCATCGCTTGGAGGGCCTGAGATTTCTAAGCTACTGGAATGCAAATAAACAAACCCATACTCTGGATTTCTGCCCCATATGAGTTCCTCAAGTTCCAAGAAGTCTTGTTTTTATTCATCTCCACATTTGGGATTTGTGCAATGTGGACCAGAATGTTTCAGCACTTCTTAAAAACAAGAAATAAAACCCAAACAAACCAGAACTAGTCTACCGTAAGCGACATTTCTTACTCTTATGACTTGATTGTAAGCCTCCAGATACATGATCTCTTGTATCAAATCCCTGCTCTTCAATATAGGTGACCACAACATAAATTTTAAAGTTGAGATGATGTTAAAGTAACTTTCTAACCCTTTGTGGTTTCAAAAAAGTGCTTAAAAATGCAACTCAAGTGCACAGAAAATGATCCCAAAACCTAAACCAACTGAGAGCTTCGTAACTCGAGGGGAAATCTGACACATTTCAGATTTGCAGATGGCACTATTAAATAAGTCAACTGCTACATTTTTAGAAGTCCATCAGTTGTCTTAGACAGTGATCGTAACACCACCACATAAAGAGGTGTATGAATTTGCAGAAAGGGTCCTGATGGACCACAGCTACTACAGGCTTCCTCCAGTTTTCCAGCCAGCTAGTGAAGTATTTTTCCCTTCTTCCAAGGAAAACGTCCTCACAGGATGTGTGCCTCATGGTACACGACTCTGTTTCAAACTCTACAACCATTTTGGAGAGTGACAAGTTACTGCTACCACAGCTAAAGCACTTACAAGAACCTGCCAGCTCATCCAGTGCTGTTTCAGGAAATCTCCACTAAGCCATTACCCACCAAAATAAACGAAGTGCCCTCATTTTTCCATGACCACTCCATGGTCACGAGTAACCCTGGAATATTCCTACAACCATGACAACCCATGAAGGCATGAAGGAGCTTAGGTCAGCGGCTGTCCTAAAAGACAGGCCAAGAAACACGTGGGCTTCTCGGACTGCCCCAAGGGCAGACTGAGGCACTGACACAGCAGCATGAGCAAGCTCACATCAGACCCCATCCAGTCAGTAATTATTGCAGGGATTACAAAGCCTTTGGGACTGTCAGTTCTGCTGCTTTTTACTAGCAATAAATTCCCTTAGAAGAAACAGAGCAAGAAAGTATGGTTGCTCCTGCTCCACTTCGAGTTCCCAAGAGCCCGTACTTTCAGCACCAGTGCTCCCACACCAGGCTGACCAGCCTAAATGCAAGATGAAGGTTTCAGGGGATCTTACTGCTACTTTGCTTTTCTGCTTTTAAAACCCTTAGTTTGGACTCTCAGTAAAGTCCTTCTCTTACCCACCCCGGCCAAAAAGGATCGAAGAAGTCTTACAGTGCAAAAGCTTAAAACGCAGCCAAAGCTGCTTCCCCTCTTAGACAGGCACGTGGAGCCCAGCAGGAATAGTCCAAACCCACAGGGCTCAGTTTTGTACACAAGCGCACACACGGACAGCTTCCATTTCCACCAGTGGGTAATACACCAGTGGGTGGAAAAAATAAGGTAAAACAAACAGTCCCCACAGAAAGCAGTAACACGCAAGGGTCAATAAAGTAACTTCCATGAGCTCTACCAAGTGGCCACGATCCAGAGCAGCATCCCAACCCCACCAAGGGCAAGATGTTCTGTCCATCAGATAAACAGAGAGGGCCAGAGTCCACAGGCAACGCCTGCGTCAAGCTAATGAACCCACAGCTTCAACGGCAGGACATTTGCAGAAGAAAAAGAGTCCAATTTGCTGGCTTCAAAACACCAGCCCTGTTGATAAAGTATGAAATATTAGCATTGTTTAAGGTGACGAGCCTGACTCAAGGCCTCCTCATCCAAGAATTGTCATGCCTGTAACCCAATATTGATGTGGTGGCTTATAATTCTTACTTTACATAAAAGCTTCATTGTGTGCCAAATTCAATCTCCACAGGCTACCTGAGCCACAGATTTTTACGAGTCTACATTTCAGCGCTGCGAGTCTACAATACACATAATTTTCAATTATGTTAGGGCAGAACAGGATCACTGCCTATATAACATTACTGGTTGGAGGAAATGAGACTCAGCCCTACTGCCGAGAGAGCTAACTGGATCCAGATGGTGGGCCGAGCAAGGCAGCCGTCCGAGGGAGCGACGTCGCAGCAGCCGCCCCCTCCACAACTCTCTCTTTCACGATGGAGGGAGACGCCAAGCCATCGCTGGGGCTGGGAGCTGGGAGCTGGGAGGGGAGAAAGCTTGGGCAGGGGGGCAGTCGCATCATGGCGTGGGGTGGGCGAAGGAAGAGGGGGGAGAGGCGCGATCGCTTTTGCAGCTTTACTACTGCTGCCCTACGCCGCGAGATTCTTATTAAAGAGGAGAAAAATTCAGTCCTGTTACAGCGGAGAGGTAAATCCTTTCCTTCCTCAAGCAACTAAATAGCAGGAAATCCTCCTCTCTCGGCCCTAAATGCAGATTTGAGCCAGACAGTTCCTCTGATTTGCAAGGAGTCCACAAAAATCCAAAGCCGACTTTCCCAGCCTTCTAACGCTGCTTTTACATTCCTGCACCAGGGGGGAAGGGCAGGAGGGAGGGAAGTTCCCACCATCCTGCTCCTGCAAAGGCTGGACACACGCTCGCTCCTCTCCTGCTTCCGTGTCTCAGTGTGGAAATTAGGACTTGCCTGTACAAACATTGAACTTTTCAACAAATTAACTCTAACAAATCTGCACAAATTATTTCAGAGCAAAACTGTTGAAATGGGCTCTGCTGGCCTGCTTTTAACATTTTTTAAAATAATGTCATCTTGCCATAAGTATTTTATTCCTTGCTTAACAATATGATCTGGTGGGGATCATTAGCATGTGTGTGTTTAAAAAAAAAAAAAAAAAGAAAGAAAGAAAAAGAAAGAAAAAAATTGTTTTATGGCAAGTCTCAGAGAGCTTAAGCAAAATAATTGTTAAGCTCCAGGCCTCCGCACAAAAATTAAAACACGTATGGGGCGAGCATACTTGAGAGAAACCAAAGCTTTTAAAAAGGCTGTTAAATTGTCAGCACAAGGGAAAAGGCAAATGATTTGAACAGCCCAGATTTTATTTTTTTTTTTGTAGAAGGGGTAAAAAAAGCCACCCTTACCCTCCACTCCTATGAGCAGCATGTCCTCACCTCCCATCTGCAACCAGAAGGTCCTGCAAAGCACGGACCCATCGAGAGCGGCTCTGCATGCTCACCCCCCCAAATACGACCCAAAGCAGCTGCCCTCCTGGGCACTGGCGGGGCAAAAAACCATCTTTCCCAAGATTTCACAGCAGAGTTGGTCAAAAGCAGCTAAAATTCATATCCAAGACTAGAGAAGTTTGCTGGAAACTCTCACGCCAGCAGCCACCCCCGGCGCCGGGGCCAGGCTCGCAGCAGCGCAGTCCCAGTGGAAGGGATGGCACAGAGCTCGCAGGTGTTTCCTGCACCGGTGTCCAACCTGGAGCTGCTCCCTTGTCACGCTATTGTTTTCACTGTTGGAATGCCCTATGAATTATGTCCCACAGCATATAAATACATAAATGCAATTTAAAAAAAAAATACCCTGTATTTTTAAACGGAGGGAAAGCTGCACAACACTTTGCAGCTCATGTTTCCTGCAGCTGGTGCTTATTAGCTCCCAGGAACTGAAACAAGCAGGAGCAGGGCTCCTGGAGTCAGCTTGATGCCACAGACCTCCAATACCTCTCCTAACCATGGGACCACATCTCCACCTCCAGAGTCTGCACTTTCTCCCTAGATCTCAATGTGACATGCAGGCAGAAATACTTCTGATCCTGGTTTTGCTGTTAGCCTCTCCCTTGGCCAGCGTTGCAGAATCGCATGGAAGTACACACCTAGATGCCAACTTTGAAGGTCAGAAGTTTCTCCAATATTTAGTTAGCAACTCTTCTGGGCAGGTGGGCACCTAGACCAATTTTAACCAGCAATAATCCAGCAGTAACACAGGAGAGCGCAACGCTGAGGAGAGGGCTGAGATTTATGGGGAAGGTGATAGGAACGAAGACAGAGCTTAACGAGATTGTAATTGCTCTCTGTGGACAAGAAAAATAGTTGCAAGGGGATACTCATGTCGGTACCTACAGAGAAAGGTCTACAACCCACTAGTGTCCCCACTTAAGTCAGAAGGCAAAACCCCTAAGGATTTAAAAAACAGACCCTCAGCTTCTGCTCCATCCCTTCATTTACCTCAACCCCTTATTTTTGGTCTCCAGTTATCACCTTGTTGTGAGAGCAAAATCTGAAGGATTTATTTTAAATAACTGCAGGAGATTGCTGAAGTATCTTTAAAAGGGCCTCCTATTCTTGCAGATCTGCAATGTCTGGAATTTTTTGTATGAGAAGTAATAGACACCACCCACAATGTTCAGCCCTTCTACAGAATATGTAATGTACCACGATGAGGCACAGGGGAGCTGCTCAAAATGAGAGCAACGAGGCTCATTTCAATGAGACCGATCCTTTCAACACAAAAGATTTCCTCACAGCATTCAAGAAATGAAAGCATGAAATTGTAAAACACGGAAGTATTTAGCACGTATCTCCACTTTTTTTTTTTTAAACTAATATCACCCTTTAAACTATTGCAACACTGCAGAAATAAATGATTAAATAAAATACATAAATAGGGAAAAAGTGGCACAAAAAAAAGGAACTGGTAAGTGTTGTATGCCTGCACAGACACATGCACATAGGACATTACATCTCCTTCCCAGTTTAAAATGCCACTTACCAGCACTGGTATCAGCCAAACCATCTTGTGATATGTTCCTGAACAAGACATTTCTAGTACCTTGAATTTCCCTGTTATTGAGAACTCAAGTGACCTTGTCTCCTACCCTTCCAGTAACACACAAGAGTCCCTGAAATGGGGTCCTTGAGTTGCCCATTTTAATGTTTTGCCTGCACCTTTGTCACATTGCTGAAGCGCTGCTAGGGCCTAGAAAGGGAGAAGGCAGAGTCCACAGCCTGAAAGTTACAGAAATGTGTTCGCAATTTCGCAGCTCAAGATCATGTCAAAGGAGGGATGCCTGAAAGCAGAAATCCCACGATCTGGAAGTACCTCACCGAAGGCACAGAGCAATCTAAGGTGACGGGCAAAAAGGATGCCTGTTTTGGGGTGGAACAAGGCACAAAGAAATAGTCTGAGCTCCACAGGCACTTCAACAACTGCAGTTCCCTCTTGGGTGAGCAGTCAGACCAAGTGGAGATGGAGGAACATCCCAGAAGCACCAGATCAGTTGCTTTCTCCTGACATAATCACCAGGCTCCATGCCCTCACAGCGCACACAGCTCTTCTCCCACATCGCAGATGAGATGCAATAGAACAGCTACATCCCATTACTGCGACTGCACATCACCCCTACTTACACAGTTTTTCTGTACACAGTGATAAGGGCACAAAGGAGGCTGCTGTGGGAGAAAGCGAAAGAGAATAACCAGAAGCTTCCTTAAAAATTATTGCATATGAAAGTTCAAGCAAATTCAGATAATTATTTGCTCATTCTGACATGGATGAAAGGCATTCTTGCCACCAGTTCTACTGTAATACTGAAGTAAAACAGGTTTTTTGCTTCTGATGAATACAAGCTTAGTAGACTACAGTTCTAGGATAGCTAATCAGCTACTGCGGGAATTAAAAATCATTTTTCTAATCAGCTACTGCGGGAATTAAAAATCATTTTTTTAGCTTTACAAGAGGAAGAGTGTTCATGTGACACAGAACTACAGTATTACTTTCTGCAGTTCACATGGTATCTCAGCAAAACAACTGCAGGCAGTGTTTGTCGATCCTGGGTGGAGTTTGGGAAAGCACCATTAATTTTTTCACACTTAGTTTGAAAACCTCCACAGCCCTCGCTGCACAAATCAGCAGGCTGGCTGAGTACTATTTGGATGTCTACAAAGTGCTGTTCCAAAAGACAGGCACAAATAAAAGCATAATTTCAGTCAAGGAAGAAGAACAAACTTTTTTATCTACTTACTTTAAACCAGCAAAAAAACAACTTCTTGATCTTCAAAATACTTTCCCCAGATTTTCTCTGCAACCTGTTCTGTTCCACTCAAGTATAGAGTTTCCATTAGAGAAAGAATGGGACAGTCATGAAATCTCAACAAAGTCTTTCTGTAGATACAGCTTGTTTAGACTCAGCAAAGCTAAACCAGCCTCCAAGACTCACCGAACAATTTGATGTAGAGACCCACATTTAATTTCTCTTCCTGGCAATCTCCCAGTGAGTGAGAGAACAATTGGTAAATAGTGTTTGCATGAAGTCCAAGAATGCATTTTATGGTCTATAAAATATAATTCCTTTCCTCCCCATTAAATAAAGACAGTAAAAATATCTGACAGCATGTCAGAGACAAAGATCATGGCACTGAACTACCTCCATTGTAACACAAGGGTTGCTCCAGGGGAACCTTGCCTCCCTTAAAACTTTCCAACTTTGTTAAGAGCTTAACTCCATTTGTAAAGGACGTACTATAACTTTAAGCTTTGCAACTACCTTTTTTAAAACTTTTTTTTTTTTTTTAAAAGGAAAAACAGAAAACCCCAGAGCAAACCAAAATAAGAGAGCTCAGTGGTCAACCAGCCTGGTTCTGCTTTAATATTGCAGAACATGTCTGCCCTGTCTTGCTCCCATCTCAACCCACCACGTGGATTTGTGGCACAGGACAGCGTGGTGGTGTAAGGGGTAAAAGGGCCCTCCAAAACCCCTCCCCGTCTTCCCCTTGCTTCCACCGCTTGGAGTTGCACATTTCCCAATTATGGGAAGCATTAACCAGACTCCCTCGGTACCCTGGTGGTAATGCCCATCAGGAAAGTCATCTCTACATGACCAGGATGCAAAATGGCTGCTAACTGGTACCATTTTCCACTGTGTGCATGTGCGCAAAGAAAAAAACGAGACAGACAGAGGTCTATCTTTGTTCACCTCAGTCCTGGATCAGTCCCACCTGCCTTCCTCATTTGTTACTATCATCAGAAATTTACAGTTGCCCAATCTGTTCTGTCAAGTGTTTCCTATTTGTAGGAAGAACAAAAAAGTCTGATTTGGGTTCTTATGGTATGGAGGGATGGAGGAAGAGGAGAAGGAGAAGGAGAAGGGCTGGGACTGGCTGCCAGCAGCGGCCCTCAGCAAGGCATGAGGGCCATGCCCAGCTTCCACGAGACCGAGTACAAGTGGTTTGTCACACAGTTTCTGTGAGGAGTTTACAAAATCTGAGTCAAAAGAGGGTTGATTTATAAAGCGCTCAGCCCCTCCGGCTATCAGAAGCCAGCAGACGTGAGATGGGAGGATGCCCCGTCAGGCACATCGCCCTCCAAAGGGGCCTCTCAGACTATCTGGGATGGTTTTTTTTAACTTCACTCTTTGATCCAAATTCTCACCTCAGGTCCTGTGAAGTGCCTGTGAACGAGAGGCACAGGTGGGTTGGATCCCAGAGTAAAGGTGATACAGGAGAATTTAGCTGTCTGCTTATTATTGTAACATCACCTAATGGGGTTTTACTGAGAGAGTCATATTTTCTCCTGCTGTTGGGTAAGTGAAACTCATGACTCGAATCACTACCACAAAAATTCCTGTTGATGTAGCAATTCTGGGTGAACTGCCGGGAGCCACTCTCTAGTAAACCCAGCAAATTTCATACCGAATTTCCTGTCGCCTCCCTTGTGGTTTCCATGTGCGATTGGGTCTTTCATGCAACAAGGGGTTACTGCAGAATGGATGGCTCCAAGGGTTTCAGACCCTCGTGAAAACCAAGAACTTGCAAAATTCTCTTTCCCCAGGGTTGGTAACTTTTGTCTGTTTTTTGGTTTGTTTTTTTCTTTTTTTTTTTCTTTTTTTTTTTTTTTTAAAAAAACACCAAAAAGTTAACTCAAAAATGTAACCTAAAGGCAACCTCAGGAAAAAGTCCTGGAGATAACACTGAAGCCAGCAATATTCTGACCTCCTAGGAAAAGCTGGGAAGGTTGCTGTTGATGTTATTTTGTTTTTCAGAAAGCTTGCCTTGGGGGTAAAAAAAAAAAAAAA
>VZTL01038680.1:49894-64317 GCA_013400535.1 Scopus umbretta
GAAAAATGGATGGAGCAGCCATTCGCCCACACATGTCAGTAGCATTTCAAACATAAGTGGGAACGGAAATAAAAAAAAAAAAAAATCTGGCATGGGGAAGTCCATACTATCCACTGTACACTTGGGCAGGGAGTGGTTAGAGATTTTTTTTTAGTATTAGTATTATTACTAAAAGGAGGGGGAAGGTAATTGTTTGCCAATAGACGTTAGCTTAATCATTTTGAAAATGGAGAAAACCCAGAAATAACAAAATGCTGGCAAGCTGCAGGGCAGGGCTACAGGGCTGCAAGGGTGCATACACGGCCACCGCCAGCCGTTGGGACCACCGAGGAAAGCAGCTCCCTGCACCAACCGCCCCCGCTTCTTTCTCCCATGCAGGAGGAATTTAAAAAAAAAAAAAAAAGAAACAAAATACAACGCCAAGCCTGCCCCTTTGGTAGGGCCTAGATTAATTGTGAATGCAAATGAAGCCCTTCTGCAGCACTAGGGTCCATTTCCAGGGAAATGCGTGCACTCGCCTCTGTTTACTCCAGCTCCAGCAATGCAGCACAACCTTCAGTCAAGCTATTAACTTGAACGTTGAACTTCACAGCGCTGGCTGTCTTTCTCAGCCATTCTTTTGATGTTACCTCCAAAGCAAAAGATCAAAGACTTTGAGTGTGGTGAGGGGAAGTCCCAGGCTCTTAGCCTACCAGCCTGTGATATATGTTAAAATCCTGGCCAAAAGAGAGAGCGAAGGGAAAAAGAAAGGAAAAGCCAGCAAAGAAAGCATCCTAGCAGAGCGGTGACACAAGGAAGCGGCACAGCAAAATCCACGTGCCGCATCTACCTGGGTTCACGACCCTAGAAATGGGGCTTGTTTCTCTCTCGCTGCATTTTCTGGCCTTACCAGATTGCTTCCTAAAATCAGTAACCCCCAACACCCCTTCTGACACAAAGCCGCGCCTCGCATGCTGCCCGGAGAGACGGCAGACGCATGCCAACAGCACATCCCTAACAAGAAGAGCATCCCCGGCCGGTACATCGTGCAAACCCACAAGGACTGCAGGATGGGGAGAGGAGAGACAGGAGCAGGGCTCTGCAAGACATTGAGTTTCCATGTCCGCCACAGGCTCCAGGGCCATCCTGAATGAGTCACACAAAAATAAACCCTTCGCCTCAGCTTTCCTGCTCGTAAAACGCGGATAATATTGCCCTGCCAGGATAACAGCCTATTCTTCCTTGTGGGGCCCCGAGAGGCAGCGGTGCTAAAGGCCGGGCTGCTATCTGCAAGGGTCCAAGTCCACACACCCGCTCACGTGTCACCACAGCCTGGGCAGGAGGGGAAGCCCACGGCCACGTCCCCGGGGACAGGCAGCTCCCACATCCCCGGGGACAGGCAGCTCCCACATCCCCGGGGAAGGCGCGGGGGCTGCTGAGGAAGGGGCTGTGTGGGGACGAGGCGGCTGCCACCACATCTCGTCACCGTCTCCCCGGAGCAGATCTGGATGCCTTTGGGAAGGCTGGTCCTGCAGGAAAACAGCTAGAAAGTAATCGCTTTTCCCCGCCCTCAGCCTGTTGGGGTTTTTTTTTTTGTTTGTTTGTTTGGGGGTTTTGGGTTTTGTTTTATTTTTTGTATTATTTTTATTTTAGCCATGTGTTTAGTAGGGGACAGGAAGGGGGTGATCTTTTCTTATACATATAATTTTTTATTTTAAGAATCTGTCCAATCATTGTCCCCTTCCTGAGCCTTTTTTTTGGGTTTATTTATATTCCCATAATACACAACAGCATTCCAGATTTAGATGGTGACACTTGGTTGACACGGTCAACAGTGGATCCAGTGCAGCCTGTCTGCCAAACCAAGCCCCTCATCCATCAGCTGAAGTCCTTTTACTGCAGGGTCATGAAGGAAGCATGGACTGTTTTTCATTCCTTTCTACCAATGTCCCTCCGAACTCTAGAAACCAAAACCCTCTTATGCTTGTCAGCTCCTCCTCTTCCCCACCCCCATGAATTCAGCTCTTGGCATTCACCAGCATAAAAAGCCATGGGATTCAAAACAGAAATTCTTCAAAACAGAATTCATGGCATTAAGCAGTAAGTAGGATATTCTGATTTTATTGTACTTTACTTACTCCTACTTAGCTCTAATCCTCGCTCCCTAGACAGGGGCTCGCTCTCACTCTCAGTGAAGTCAATAGGAATTTGGCTATTGACTTCAATGGAAGTGGGATCAGATCCTCACATCTGTTGCACAGGGCAAGCAATATGCAGAGAGGAAAAAAAATAGGTGGGGAGAGAAAAAAAGGGGGTAGGGAAAAAAAAAAAAAGAGAGAGAAAAAAACCTCAACACTGAATTGTGAAATGATAAATGAGCTTGGATCAGGATTGCAAATAACGGATGCAGGGGAGCTCTGAATCTGCAAACCCCAGGTAATGCCACCAATTCCTCCTTCCTTAAAAAGGCAATTCAAACGAGGGGGGGCAACAACAAATAAAACCACCACACACCAATCCAAACCACAACAAAAAATAACCCTCTAGTCACAGTTTCTAATACAAAAGGACTGGCCGGCCTCTCAGTAAAGCTTTTTCACAGCGAGGAATCCCTCAGCTCCCCTCCCAGCCCTCCTCTCCCTGGGGGTTCGGAGCACAAGGCAAGCAGACCAGGCAGGCACACGCGAGGAGGCGGCAGGATCCCAGGCTGCAGAAGATGGAGCCGATGGAGCCGTGTGAGAAGTCAAGTACTAGTTGCTGCTCCACAGCACGAGAAGGATCCAAGATAAACAAGACCTAGATCTGGAACGTGATCCTGCCCTGCGTCACAGCCCTGCGATAATGCACCAGGAGTCAGGATTTCTTGGCATCAACTACGCTATCAGCAATAAACAAGCCGGTTCTCTAGAGCTACAAGGGACACAAAGGGAACTGGGGAGAGAAGGAGGAAAAGACAAGAAAAGAAAAAAGGCAGAATTACCCGTGTATCAGCCAAAAAACTATACAAAATGAGTATGCAAAGAAGCAACTGCCAAAACTGGGATGGGAAGAAAATGAGATCCTGAAACAAATCTTATACTCTTCCTACCTGCAGAGATACCATTCAAGAATTGGGCATCTTGGCAGAATAGTTTCTCCTTGTGATAAAAGGAGAGCAGCAACAGTAGCTTACAAAGGGACAGCCCCAAGATTCAAATTCTGCACCTAAATCTCCTTAATATCACCAAGAATTTCAAAGTCCTCTAAAAAAAATTATTAAAAATAAGTAATGTATAACAATCTAGCTGGCTCTCCAAAATTCCTGAAGCCTGTTTGCTCTCCGCACTCCATGGCAATCAGAACAGCTACTCTCCCTCTCCGTTTATACTCCAGTTCAAGTCGCAGTTCTTCCTACGTGCAGTGCGTTCACCGTGCCAGAAAAATCACTTAGCTTGGAAAAAGCCAGAAAAACACGGATGAAACCAGGAAGAAAAACAAGGCAGGGACAATATTTTGCTAAAAAAGTAAAGACTACATTTATGCTCAGGCAGGAGCTAACATAGTGCCTGCAGTCTCCAATGCACCCAAGCACTTAAGCACCTGCTTAAAAGTTAAGCTGAAGCAGCCCTGCGGGTTGCAGCATATTTCAAGTTACAGAGGTGCTCGAAGGCACGACTAGATTAATGCCCGAGCAGTGCTGGCCGAGTCACTAGCATTTATTGACTGCACATATGGCAGGAAGAGCTTTAAAGCTGCACAGCAAGTGGCTTTCAAAACCATCAGACCTGCAAAAAGAAATCAATACAATTTGCTTTAACTACACAGTCTTCAAATTGGGTTTTTATTCCTGACCCACCTCCTCGCTCCCCCATCCCACCTGATCCAAGATGCCCCACATGCTCAGGTATTGGCACCAAGGAAAAACCCAGGTCAGAGCAGAGGGATGTGATGGGAACCAGAGGAGAGTGTCACGTACCACTTGCTCTAACACCCTGTAAAAAGTCACCTCCTGCAACACACAGAAATTCTCACAGACTTAAATCCCTTATAATCCCATTTAGCAGAAACAAGGTAGAGCAGTATGCTGGTGCTTACGACATTTTAGTCTTTCAGAAAGTACATTTTGTTAAAAAAAAAAAAATCCTGCTTCTCTTGAAAAGAACTTGAATGGAAGAAATTTTAAACCTGAGTCAAACTTCTCTGTGAAGGCCCTTTTTGTTTGCTAGGCTTTTTAAAGGAAGTTACAGAGAATAAACCCTTGGATATTTTAACTCTTCCCAAATGTGATTATTTTTATAGCGCCCAATATACGTGCTACTCTAGTTCATATGTACAAATAAATGTGCTGAGCTAATATTAAAACAACAACTGACTGCAGTAAGACTTAGGAGCGTTTTCTACAAGAACATACAAACACAGGCAAAATAAAACATACGCTGCTTCCCAAATTAAGAGCTGCTAATTGTGTTTACAACTTCTTTCCCACCGGGAAATGCTATCTGTGGTCCTGCAGTCCACCTTCCCCTCTCCCCTGCAGCAAACGACCTACCAACTAAGTACCAGCTTTATGCTCAAGTTGGTCAACTGGGTTTTTGCTTAACCCACAGGCATTTTTCCTATTTCAAAGTTTCTATTAACTCCCTACTGATGTACCCTAAAAGAAGTTTTAAGGGCTTGGAAGCACATAAATAAAATAGACTTTGCTGGACCAGCACAGCCGAATGAAAGCCTTTCACCTGCAGTGGTGGTGATAAAAATTTTAGATGCAGCCGCACACATGGCCCCTCCACAGACTTAAGATAGCTGCGATTTCCAGCCATTCAGCAATCTCCTGGCCACTGAGCTGCCTCAGTTACACAGAGACAAGCATCAGGACAGGACCTGGGGTTTGGGTTGAGTGTTTTGGGACTTGGGTTTTCTTTTTTTTTTTTTTTTTTTTTGTTGTATGAAATTTCTTTTTTGNNNNTTTGGCTGTAGCAAAGTCCTTTTTAGCTGCAAGGCTGAAAGAAGCTGCTAGCCTGTACAGTGATGATAAGAAACCTGGAAGAGGAGAGGGAGATGGCAAGGAAGAAAATGTGGGAGGAGGGAGTTTGACTTGATGTGAAACCCTGAAGCAGAAAAATAAAGGTTTCTTCAAAGCTAATGCTGTGTACTAAACCCTCTGCCCCTGTTTGCTCTGCAAGGTGCACACCCAACTACAGACAGGCTGTGCCTGCAAGGCGGGAACTCTCCGAAAAGCGACCAAAGAGTTTGCTGCTTTACTGACAAAGTTCAAGCCACTAAAAAATGGATGAGTGCAAAACTGACCCATCCTCTATCGTGTCACATCAGCAAACCCAGTCAGAGCTGGTTATTTGTCCCTTTCTAGCAACCTACCACTAACTTTGCAAAATAAAGGTTGATAAAACCAGACCAAAAAAAAAAAAATATCAACACACCTGTATAAATTTTTTTTCCCCTTTTTTAGTCCCAAAGTGTTTTCCACATGAAACTCTTACAGTGAGAGGAAATGTTTAACAGCAGATTCTGTTTAAAAACTTACTACATAGGCTCAGGCCATGGCTCTCATGAAACATCCAGCAATTAACTCTTTTCATAAAGCTCATTTGGTGAAAGAACCATCAATCTTGCTTTCGCCTAATACAGCTTCAAACCCTGCATAAAATGTTAAGCTGAGAGCATTTTAGGTACTGTCTGGTTTACAGAGCTATGATAAATTAAGCAGTGCCCAGTTGCACGAATAAAATGAATATATAGATCCATTTAAAGTATACTGACATCAGTGTAAGGGGACCCTGCAGATAATCCCAAATTTTCTAATCCCTTATGCTTTCCACCCACACGATAGGATTAAAATCCCTGTCCCCGAGACCACTCGTTTAGCAGAGCATCCTCTCCGCAGCCTTGTCGAGCCCTGTGCCATTGCTCTTCACTCAGCTCTAGGTCCCAGTGGGTAAACTTGATTCTGTTCTTCATCAGTAATCCTAAACAAACCTGCACCATGTCGGTACCAGATTGTTTTATTCCACCTTCTCTCAGGCTCGCTCTTTTGTCGCATTTAAAGTAGTTTTCTTACCTTCCAGATCCCCACCGTGTCTGAACCTCCCTGGGCAAACACAAGCTCAGGTTCAGAAGCCCTGCGGTGGGCGAAACACTGGGCAACGCTCACCAGCGTCATCACTACTGACAGCGAGAAACAGGGGTGGAAAGGCTACCAAAGGCATTGTGTATCTTCTTCGTATGGCAAAATGTTTTCCCTCGCAAAAAAAGGTGTTGATATACCGAGAAACATATAGATTTAATGAAGGGAAAAGGAAGGGATGCCAATCTCAAAAAACAGATATTCTCCGCATCCTTTATTACAGACGTGAGGCCACTTCCACTTCAGTTGTGCTCAGATGGCATTTCTCATGCATTTCCCATGCAAAAATCCCAGTGAAAGTAGGACTTACGAAAAGACAAGAAAAAACACACCATATCCTTGGCAGCTGAAGATCAACTTTGCTAACGCTCACTAAATATTCTTGGCAAACCTGCCCCAGAGCCTCTCCTGAAGAGGCAAACCCTTCCCTACCATTTCCCAGGCAGACATTCGGAGCCCCACAGCAACGCAGCACAGACCTTTTATTCCTGCTCCCACACAATATACAGCAGGTCTTAACATACATGGCAGAAACACTGTTTGTTTGTTGTTACAACTTGTGCATATATTTATAGAAGACAAACTAAACAACTTAAGACTATTATCAGGGGAAAGATCAATTGGCAGCAGACACTTTGGAAAGCAACATAAAAGTTAGTTATTCTGAAGCAAAAAATTGAGAAAGAAAAAGCTTTCTTTGCGCTGTGACTCTGCCTCATCAGCTTTAAACCCATTTCCCAAAGTCACATGGTTGCCCACAGCTGCCGTCAACTGGTTTCATTTCAATTCTGATTCAATCCTATGATTTTAATTTCTTATTTCCAATAACGGTCAAAATTACCAGCAGAGCAATGCCAACGATAAAACCATCCCCCAAAAATCTAGCCTCATTTACTCCAATGACTGCATTTGGACAAGGATCTCACGTTTATTTAACACCATTCAGGCAGATGGTGAATGCCAAGGTGATTTACAAATAGTGCTAATAGATGCAATAAATAATTATATAAATAAATATTTATATAAATCATATATATAAATAATATACCTGGCCAGCAACCATCAGATACAGACCATCCAGATACAGATACAGCACATAAATACAGAGGCAGCAAATATGCCAAATCCATGTGTCTTGAAAACACTCTCCTTAGTGATCTGATGGCTGTTACCGGCTCTGTGCCACATCACAACTATACCCCCAAAAAAGTGAAGAGCTATCCTGTAAGCAGGTGACACCAAACCCAAGAAAGACCCATATTGCTGGCAACCAGGTTAAGAATAAAGTATTTTGTTGGGCCCTCACTCAGGGTAGTCAGTATCAAATCTAATAATGTAATTTTTAACTGTATCCAAGTCTCTTCTTCCCACCGTGAAATCACTAGCATTTCAGTCAAAAAGGCTAATGATGTGGTGACTAATGTAAAGAAAGTCTCTTTCACATGCTTGACTCTACCCAAGTATGTAGAAATCAAAACCCACCAAATTTATCCAAATATACACAATACAGTATGTGGGCCGCTCTGCTGAATTTGGTAAAGACACAACTCGGGTGTCATCCCCCTAACCAAACACTACCCAGCACGTGTGCAGGGAGGGCGGAGAAGTGGGGTACCTAATGATCAGTCTTGTGCTTGTGCACTTGCAGTTATTAATGTAAAATGTATGAGCAGATGGGATTTTGGAAATGCAGAGTATTTAACTGGCAAGCAAAAGCTTCCTCTTAGACCAAGGCATGGATTTAACTCAACTGTCAATGTCACCTGGGTTGCTGGAAGCTGGGAAAGTTTGAGTTCTTCACCCAGCTGGGGAAAGCAGCCAGACCTGGCCAGGAAGATCAGCAAACCTGCCAAAGCCCTTCCCTCTTCATCCTCTCAACATTTCCATACTCAAAAGACAGCTGTAGTAACTTTTCATTGCCAGTCCTCCTCTTACGCTCATTTTTAATCTCACGATGAAAAGCCAGGCATGGAAGACTTGGAAGATTTTTTTAACTTAAAAAAAAAAAAAAAAAACCAAAACACTATACAGTACTTTGATTTCTTTTTTTTTAAAACATTTCTTTCTGCACAATCTCCTTCTCCAGTCATACTTTGATACTGTCTTGCACCTATCCAGCAACTTGGCCTCTGCAGCGCTCTCTAAGCAAAGATCTGTTTAAAGACTTCCCACGAGGAAAGTGCGCTCAGCCCCATTTTGCATATGGGCAGGACAGGGGAGAGGGAGTTGGAGCGATTTGCTCCAAAAAAGAAAATGGGAAGTTTGTGGCAGAGCTGGAAATAGATCCCACATCACAGTTCTCCGTCACGTGCATGACCCCAGGCTGCCCCCAGCCTACCTCCTACGGTGGGGTGACGCTCTGCAGTGCTGCAAAGGCCACTCCATCGCCCCATGGGGCTTCAGGCAGAAGCAAGGGTCCTGACAGCGGGCAGATCTGGGGACCCACCAGGGCAGGCAGCACGCCAGCAGCGAGGGTGACACCCAGCAGCCGCAGGATCAGTGATGACAAACGAGCGGGGTCTCAGGTCTACGTCCTGCAGAGGAGGCAGCACTGCAGCAGTCCTGGGCACGGCAGGCTGTCTTCGCTCTAGCACAACTTCCCCACTGCTTGCTCTTCTGGGATATTGTCCTGCTTCTGAGGCTGGGAGAAAAATAACCTCAAGTACAGCAGCCCCATTGAGCACTGCTTCCCCTCTCCTCCCCGCTCGGGTCACAAACATAACAGGTCAGGTCACACAAAACGCTAATATTAGCGGATAACAGGGCCATTTTTAAACTTCTAAATTAAACTAAATTCACTAGGACAGGCAAGTCATTCACCCAAGTCATCCCTTGGTTTACTCCTTTTTTTTAGCTATTGAAATGACCCACAGCAGTGTAGCCCCAGCACAAAGCCCAGCCAGCACAAAAAAGCGGGATGCGGACAGGGAGGAGTGGGGAACATGACACCATTTCATGCACCATCTCACTCTCTATCCCAACCCACACGCTCTTCCCATCGTGTAACTGCCGTGCTTCCCCAGTGTTTTGGGGTGGACCGGTGGCACCTTAGATAAAGCTGCTTCACGGGGGCACGAGGCAGCCAGGGGGCTCGCCAGGCCCAACAGCACCCGCAGTCTCCCAGGCACAACTCCTCCGTACTGCACATCGTGGTACCTGGACCCCTGGGAACGGGGAGAGCCATGCTGGGACAACAGGGCCCTTATTCAGAGAGGGGGTCGCTTTCTAAAAATAGTCTTCTGAATAAATACTCCTGGATGACTGAGAATATAGAAAGGAAGAAGGAAATAGTCTGCTGAAGGTATATTTGCCCATACACTTTGATAATAACAGGTGTAGGAAAAATGAAAGTAGATCAAAGTCCCAAGTCCACGTTACCGGGGACTAGTTCATGGTGAAAGGACAGGCCTTTCTCCCACACATGGAGTTTATTTTTCTGTGGGTTGCTTCATTCAACAGCAAGCATATGCTAGTCACAGCCCTCCCAGTCCTCTGATGCCACCCTACAGTTGTAGAGATTTGGTGCTTTTTCAGGTCAACACAAAGAAGAGGGAATTAAATCCCTTACACACAAGGCTAAGGGGTAAGCAAATGTTCCTAAGAAGCATTTCAGGGGAGAGGAATACAAACTTCTCTAATTTAGGTCCCCTAAAATTAGGTGCATGGGATTTCCTACACCCTGCCCCTTGGTTTTATTTTCAACTACAACTAAACTTCCCTAGAACAGCTCAAGCATGACATAGCTTATTTTTTTTAAGTAAGATTAATCATCTTCATTTAAAAATACTAACAGAGGTCACAGGGAGGAAAGAACTGAACTTTAGTTAAGCATAGTGAGTTTTCCCGCTTCCAAGACTTCAGAGCAGTTATGAAAAATACGCTTTAAATGAGAAACAGATTCATTGCCAGGACATTGAAGAGAAGGTGGCCAGTGTGTGGAGTAGGTTATTTCAAACCTCCAGGGGAAACCTTCAGCAGAAAGCCAAGAGCCAAGAGCTGTGGCTTCGCAGCGGTGGGTTTTTGGCTGAGCTGCCATCCCCAGAGCCAAGTGGGAACAGGGGCTGGGGGGAGACAGTGCGACCACCACAGCCTACATGGGGGCCAAGACAGAGTGAGCCCCAGGTGTTTCGGGAGCCATCCCCCCCTGGAGATCCTGCCCCAAGGGTACATGCACATAAGTCTTGCTGGGGGGTGGCTGCAGCCACTGCTGACCTCGACAGCAGAGCAGCAGAAAGAAGAGTCTCACCCTTTTTATTCTCCCCTCTCCTTAAGAGCTTGCTGCCTGACAAAGCCCTTAGTCACACTTGATTTTTCCAGTTCCCTTTGCACAAAACGCAGCATAATAACAAAATAAAACGGGGATACAGAGAACAATGAGTTCAACAGATTAATGGACAGGCGCAGCCATCTTCAGCTTTTATAGCCATCAGCCCTGAAGAGCACTCCCTTCCCTGAAGCCTTTGAAATGAGCCTCAGCAGTCCTTGGACCTTGCAGGCAGCTACTGACAAACACATACCTTCCTTTCTCAACTAAATCCCGAAGATTCATCTTCTGGCCATGTGCATGTCAATCTTATCATCATTATTAAAGTTTTATTGGCACAACAATGCAAACTCTGAGCACAATGCATTAACCTTGTAAAAATAACTGAGAGAAGCCAGGTAATGGAAAGAGCAGGGGAAAGCTTTTTCATCTCTCTCTCTCCCTGAAGATAGGGGGGAGGAGAAGCCCGCAGATCTCCCAGCAGTGCTGAGTCATCACAAAAGGGATTTCCAATCTCTCCCCTCACCCCTCAAAAAACCGCCACAACTTCTTGAAGACACCTTGAAAGCACTGTCCTCAAACCCAACTCAACTGAAATTCCTTCCCCTAAAAGACAACACAATTCTGTTCTACTATGGCATATTCAAAAAGAGGAAGGGGGGTGGGGGGAAATATTACAATGTCCAGGAAAGTAGGAAAGGTTACGCTGAGCAGACAAGGACTCCTATTTTCACCATAGCAACAAGCCTATTTATAATATGGCCTACCTGCATCAAAGAGCAGCCACAAGAAGCTAAATGCAAGTCTAGTGGTACATTCAAGCACTAAGATGAAGAAGCAGCTGACATAAGCATGTCAATGAAACGCTTCCAATTACATTACATGCACAATTATTAGCATTTACTCTGAACCTCCTTTCTTTTTTCCTTTTTTTTTTTTTTTTTTTCCACCCAGGTAAGAGTAGCAGGGATGCAGGGTGGCCCTACGAGAAGTCCAGGTGCAGGGGAGGATCAAAAGGAAGCAATCCCAGTGACTTGGCTTTTGAAAGGATAGGCTTCACCAAGAGGCGTTACAGGAGGAGGTTGCTAACTAGGATGGGAATGGGAAGCTACTCACTAATTGTTAGTTTACTTTTAAATATAGTCAAAAATATACATCGATAACCACTGATGTAGTCCTCAATTTGCCAACAAGGAGTAGGTACAGTCTTCACACCTCAAACACCTGATAAACCTCTCTGTATTTGAGAGAGAAAAATAACCAGCTACTGGAAATGATTATCAGACTAATAATCATACTCCCAGGAGTAACGCTTGGGTGGGAGAACACATCTGCATCCATCTCCAGAAGGAGTACAAAATACTCCAAGGACAGCCATAACTCATACAGGAGGACTCAGCCCAATCACCACTCAATTATAATCTAGTGATACAAGAAGTGATTTCCTGACTGATCTGTCTCGGTATGATGAACACTATTTAAAAAAAAAAAAGTTAGGCTAAGCCACTCCAAGAATCCCATATTCAGTCTGCAAGCGCCTGTCTGCTGCCGCTTCTTTTTAAGTCCCTACATGGAACAGCAGCTGCCCGAAGAACGGCTGGCTTTTAAAAGTGGAGGGAAGATCTTAAAAATACTCTATCTGCCAGAAGAGTGGCAGTCATTTCACTCATTCAGGTAGGAGACTGAGAAGAACTGCTTGGTGGCTGGGAAGTGGACTAGAACAAAAAGACTCAAACAGCCAGATGATATATGAAAGGAATTTAAGCCATTTATTTCTGGTATTTAAAATCTATATGGAAGCTCTTCTTAAGCAAGAGCCTGAACAGGTCATAGCAAAGATTTGTCACGTGGACCAGAAACAGGCAAGGCCATCTCAGGTCCTCCCATCGCAAAGGTGCCCACCGAAACTGCCACTAGTAGTTCAGCATACTTGAAAGACCAATTTATAGGGGCTGACAATAGAGTCACATACCTCTAACTCATAGTTACATGAAAAATAATGAAGATAAGAACAACATGAGGAAGCTGAATTTGCAAGCGTGTTCAGGAATCTACCAACTTAATAGGGAATTTGAGGTTTGTTGTTTTTTTTTTAAATTCTTTTTAAACCTGAAGCAGGGGAGAAGTAAAAGTTAACAGGAAATGGCCCACTCCAATCACAAAAAAGTTCAGGATAATCCCTGCTTGAAAAGGAACGCACCAAGTAGTAAACAAACACTTTACCACGCAGAACTCTCTCCCGCTGAAGACATTTGCAAGACACCTATTCTATTTTGCAAAGTATTGCTTCATAACATCTCACTTCCACTAGCCTCTCTCAAACTTTCATGGAAGTCAGTAGGAGGTACTGGGGGACTGGTGGCAAGATCGAGCTGGTATGCTGTAATGGAGTTTCTCCACTGGTGAATCATGTCTAATGCTGTGTGACATCAGACTGGCCAGCAGAAGCATCTCTCCTTGCCAAAGGTCCAGCAAGCACCTGAACGGGATTCAGAGAGACCAAGCTACATGCTACTAAATGAACAACTTCACATTCAGTCCATGCAATGAAAGAAACACAAAACTGAGGTGAGGCAACCTCTGGCTAAAACCTTGGCAGTATATTTTTCTAATTTTTTATGCCATGCTCCTACCTTGACTGCATGTAGAAATGAGCACCTTAAAAATCAGTTCTGCAATTAATTAAACCAAACTCATACAAACTCTTGTGCAATTGCTAAAATCAGGCCATGTTTCCATGATGTTTATCACACATCTGCAGTACCAGATCATCCAGCACCTATCCAATTAGGGTGTGGGCACTCAATTATGTTCTTGTCAAATTAACAAGAGACCATGGTATGGAGTTTATGTCGGTGGCAGAAGGCCAGCTGATACCTGATCTGGCATAAAGTCTGCCGGGACACTTAGGCTCCAAAAGATTTTAAAAAACAGAAACTGGTAGAGAGGTTTTATACTAGTTCAATACTTTGCTTCCTGAGGCTGCAGCAACCTGGCTCCCTAAAATCTGATTAGCTGGTCTACCGAGCCAAAAACTCAGTTTAGCATTAGCTATACTGTCATTTCCAGCTCTATACACATTAAGATAACAATATAGACCACTGATTTAAGAAAGTGTACAGAGAGTTGCACTCAGTTCAATACGCTGATTTCTAAATCGCACTCTTATGTAAACACAAGCTACTTTGTGTCTAGATCACGTTCAAATGCTGTTGTTCCTATTGTGCAGATGGGGAAACTGAGACAAACGGCAATTAAAGGAGATGCCTGAGGTCATGTCTTAGGCCTAGCAATCAGCAGAGGAATCTGGATTCCCAACTCCTACTTGTATTTTTAACCACTAAACCACGATCGTTCCCAGTTCAAGTACAGTTTCAAGTTCAAGGATTCACAAAAAAACCCCAAAACAAAACTAACAAAAAAAACCACCGCACACACCCAACCATGAGCAGACTTGGTTAGACATATATGCAGGCATGCAACACATGTAACCTTCTTAAAAAAAAAAAAAATCTAATTGTATTTAATAAAAAAAGAAATCACTGCAATACATTCTTAGCTGCAGCCTAAACGTTTTTCCACCAGAGAAGCAAATACAACAACAGTGACATCTAAGTACACAGGCCGATTACAGCTTTACTTTCAAAAGAGCTTTGATTGATCTTTTTTGATAGACCTGAAATAAATTAAACTAGATTGACTCACTTGAGAATGGGCTGTAATCCTTTAGTCAGATCCCGAAGAACTCAAACCAAACCAGCTGTTAATTTAGGCTTTATAAGATAAAGCATGAGAAATCCAACTTGATGTACCCCAGAGCAACGGCTTACATCATCTCTGCAAGCAATCAACTTGCTGCTTCTTTTAGGAACTAATCAGTGTTCTCTACCATGTGGGTGCCAAACTTGTTTTCTGCCCCTCCAGCAGACTCTGCAGCCAAAGTAGGAGGGAGAAAGAGCGAGCAAGGGACAAGAGGGTGTAATTTAAAGGATTCAGCTGTTGACTTCATGAAACACATTACATAGGCTGTCTGACATTGAGAGAGGGGGGAAAAAAAAA
>VZTL01038681.1:1585-18589 GCA_013400535.1 Scopus umbretta
GGCTGGCAGTGTTTAGAGGCTGCCTTTTGTGATGCTATGAACTTCAGTATATTCTACATTCCAATGCATTCTTTGTAAAGGCATCTAGGATATTGAGAACACCAAATATGTAAAAATGCTTATCAGTTTTTAGTCTACCTTTTCCTATAGGCTGCAGCGATGTATATGGGTTTTTTTTTAAAACTCTTTCAGTGTAACACAGAAGAAATCACAAAAGAATAAATTGTGAATATCATAAAAGAAATGAATTTTGGTGCAGAACTGAAGGCAGTAGTCAGTCCCGCTTGCAGGCTATACAGCCAATATCATTCCATGACTGAACAGAATAGAAAAAATGAACTGAGCTGTTACTGTCTCTGTTCAGAAGAGCAAAAGCTCAGTTACATGATTAACTTTTAAAAATGTCTCTGACTTGTCTGTTACCTTCAGTGGTGTGTTGTACCAGGAAGTTTTAAAGGATCACTGCTTGCTGGACTTTTTTTTTTTTTTTCTATTGCACAGAATAATAAATGGAAGTGTAAGTCACATCTTTACAATATTCTGTTTCTTGCATTCTAACAAAAGGTGAATAAGTCTGTCCTATCAGTTCTTTCTAATTTGTATTCCTCCTTTTTCCTCTTAGTTAAAATCCCAACTTCACAGGCTGTTGATCTTCACAGAGTTTTAGGAAGATTATGCTATTACTGTTTGTTTAAACATACATGAGCATCAGAATTATTCTCATCTCTACTACTTATGCATCCTGACGCTTGTTCTGTGTTGCATCTACATTATTCAGGGATTTATCAAACTCAATGTAGTAACAGATTGAAGTAGAACTTTAGGTGTTAACTGTGACATCTGCCTGGCTATTTCCCCAACAGCAAATTTGAATAATTTTCATTTATTCATTTGCATTATTTTGCGTTATCAATGCTAAAATACACACCTTGCATGTTAGATGCCCTTGACCTTTTTCGTAGTTTCTTGAAATAGAAGAAGCAGCATGGTAATTAGCAAATTCTTTTGTTTTGTTTTCCAGTTCTCTTTACCATCACTTTTCCAGATGATTAATAAGCATTACATGTAACAAACTCTCTCCATCTCCTATGTATGATGAATATATGGGAACTTTCCATTTCTGTTTTCTGCAAGCTCTCTCTAGAATAAGCTTTGGAAGCTTTCCACTTTTCATGATGCTTCTGCCACTGTGTTACGTAGGTGAATTCCAATGTTCGTGGGTTTGAGGGCTTTTTTTTAAAGTATGCTTGACAGTCGCAAATACTGCAAATAAACTGTGTAACTAAGGAAGGAAATAGCAAACACAGGAAAACTCAATAAATATTTAGAAGCCATAGTTTATGCTGGGATTTCTACCATATAACATGATACACAATATGATTCTACATGATATCTGGTCTTGGTTGAATGTTTGATGAATTCCAAAATTATATTACCCTGTGATGAGACCGTAAGTCATCCAAGGTTTTGAGGTACCCCAAAACACTTTTAATCATTGGGTTTTCTTAAAACATAGAATAGATGGGGTAGGTTTTA
The DNA here is from genome assembly GCA_013400535.1 of Scopus umbretta. Taxonomy (NCBI): domain Eukaryota; kingdom Metazoa; phylum Chordata; class Aves; order Pelecaniformes; family Scopidae; genus Scopus; species Scopus umbretta. Next base: position 3,122 of record VZTL01038681.1, read on the forward strand.
AAACTGATCTTGGCTCTAATATTTCAGTCAAAGTCAACTAGTAAAGTTTGAAAACAAGTTTTGAATGTTTTTCCCTGTGGGGTCCTTGTCCCCTTGCAAGAAAAGCTAGGAGAAGGTGTTACATCAGTGCCCTTGCTGCATCGCTGCTCGCGCTGTCTCCCCCTCACTCTAAACACTTCTCTGCTCAGTAGGTTCAGCTGCTCTTGGGAGAGGTGTAATTTTTGAGTCTTTAACTAGATGGTGCCCCGATCGGACATCCGGTAGCCCAGTATGGAGCAACTAGCAGCTTTTCTTACCTTCATCTCCCCTGCCTACTGTGGACAGCTTCACTTTGAACTCAGCATATACGTAGTCCCTTCTGTCTGTTAGTAGTTCCAAACTTTATTTCACTGTGTGTCCAGACTCTTGTGTCTGCCTCATCAGTTCACAGCTCTCTGGCTACCTGTACCACTAGCTCAGGGCCTAAACCAGTAAGCCTAGGACAACCTACGAGCACAAGCTTTGGACCAAGTTTGTATTTAAATGTAGATGTGTTTTGTTAGTGGAGTACCAGGTGCAATAACAGAGTCACTGTACCCTATGAATACAAAGATGTCTAATAAATTTTTAGCTATTAACAATGTTGGACAATCGCTGATTCCCCGCATAAAGATTTTATGTTCCTTTCCCTTTTCTCCAACTTAACGTAACAAAATGTTTACAGTAGCAAGAAGGATTTGTGTCTTGGTATGAGTACACTTTAGCATGTGTTGCATTAGTTCTGAGTACAGAGCCTTGATGAGACACAAATTTCTTGGTTTTCAGGGAGGAAACATTTGTTTTCATTGCTCTGAGCAGAGGAAGAACTGAAAGAGCTTTGAGTAACATGACACATACTGCTTCATCGGAAAGTGTAACTGGTGTCTGAAATCTCTCTCTAGGCCAGTGAGCTGGCTTGTTAACAGTCTCTGCAAGGCAGATCACCTCTCTTGGTTGCAATGTGTTGTGGAAAGACACCACATCGTTTCTGGCTCCTGGCAGAGTGTCACTTGGTGACAAATCCTGAACACGATCTTTCCAGTGCCCTGTTAGTTCTGCCGCAGAGAACCAGCTGGTATTCCCTGAATTTAGCTAAACTAAGAAAATTACGCATTGCTCAAAGTGGTGAAAGAGAAGGAAATTATATTGTTGAGCTATTTTGGGGATTTATAGGGCAAAACTTTTTTTTTTTTTTTTTAAGTATGGCATTTTTTATAGTCAGTGCTGCAAAAAATGATTCATCAACTGGCAGTCTTTTGCTTGCTCCCTTTTTCTCCATAAGGGCTCTTCAGTTTGATAAGTTAATGCAATGCCACCACCTTACTTTCAGAACCACAAGTTAGGGGGTCTTTTTCCTCTCCAGCAAGTCATGATATGGTAATGCCCAAAATGTAGAATAAAAATCCTTGTTATTTGACTGGACTGACTGGAAGGGCTCCCACTTGTGTATTAAGCAATGCGTAGATTTGACTAGTTCCTTCTCTCTCTACTGTGAGTTTGCCCACTGTCAGTGCTATTTCCATACTACTGCAAGTATAAGCTTTTTTTACCTGAACTTGGTGTTGCTTTTTGGAAGATTCTTCTTTTCTTACGTTACAAAAGGTGTATCTTATGCTGAAGACTGATTAAGTTTGGAAGCCAAAAGTGTGAACTGGAAACAACCTTATTGAGACGAATGTGGGAGGTGGGGCAGAAGAACACCAAAACCAAAAAAACATGAAAAGAAAAAAAGCATCTGTCACTAATATATGTAGATTAAGATTAGAGACCGTGTGTTACTGCAGTGATATCAGGGTGCTTCGTTACTGCTGGGCTTTTCCGGGAGAACTGGAAAGGAAGCACTGTGGTGGGCAAATGTAGCAAATCTTGTCTGCAGGGAGAACTTAACCTTCAAAGCCCAAGTAGTTAAAGCTTGATTTATACCAGGAGTTTGAAGGCTTGTATTCCTTCCAAAACATTTCATGGCTTAAGATTTATTTGCAAAGCTCTTCTAATAATCCTGTAAAGTGCTTAGCCTTAATAATGTTCTTTAATTTCTTAGCTCCAACTTTGAATGGAAAAGGATTCGTCTTTAACATGAAATCGACCTCTGTCTTTGCAATTATTCCTGTAACAATAAGTGGATGAATAGAAGTTTCTGTATGTACTAATTGAATTTCTTGTCTAAATGGCACTCTTAGTAGCACTATTTTTTTCAGTTTCCTTGTGTAATTATGTTTTTTACATGCTTCATGATCTAAGGACTGATGACAGAATGAATTGGTAGCGTTTTTGTGAAGAGGTGACAGTCAAAGTATTGGTAGTGAGGTTGTACCATAGGCACAGTATGCATTTCATATGCTATGTTGCAACCTTTTGAAATACTTTTTGGTCGCATAAATTGAAAATCTTTCAGTTCTCAGTGATATCTCACAGATTGTTCTTTGTTTTCTTTTGGGCTGTGGCAGTTAATACAGAAACCACTATGATATATGTTTCAGTCCAGTCTAGGAGATGTTTCTCAATGATGAATTTCAACATGCATTATGTTGCTCAATTCATTTAATTCGGTTAAGTCTATTTAGGAGAACACAGAGGACTTTGCCTTGTTAACTGCTGTATGCAGTATATGAAACAAAGCATGAAAAAAAAACAAAAGGAAATGCAAATATTTTCTCATCTGAAGACATCAGTATATAAAACTGTTAAATATGGGATGCAGGTATGAACACCTTAGGACCACTTTTTGTGAGGTATTTATAGTGTGTATTTGCCTTCTAATTTTCTGATTTAATTATTATTTATTTATTCTGGTTTAATTATTTATTTCTTAACTCTTTTTCAGAGTTAAGATGACCATGAGATTTGAGAACATGTAGTAATAATTTGCACCATCAATTTTCAGAGAACACCACACTGAAATTACCTTCAATTTTCTTAAATATTAATGTTCTGTGTGTTCTAGCTCATAGGATGTTATTGTAGAAATGTACAAGTAAAACTTACATACCAATGTAAAATAACCCATTTTACAATAAATTATTTCTAACAGTTTTTCTTTGTATTTGGAAATTAAAAACCTCATAGCTTTAAATTGATATGTATGTAGAAAAGAAATCATAACGCCCTACCAAAAAAAAAAAAAAAGAAAAACAACAAGGCTGTTCAGTGTACTGTATGAGTTTTAGGTAAGATCTCATCCACTTTTCTAGAAGGTCTTACTGCCACTAAGCCTTGCTAGCATTCTGTAAATAGATGTGACTTAGTAAAATGAGCCTCCCACCTACTTGAAGAGGATCTTTTCCAATCCAGTTGTTAAAGGTACATTCCCTTGCTGAAAATGTTAATTGCAAAACTGTTTTCCTAATGTCTGTGTTCATCTGTTGTGCACAACTACTTGTAAGTGCTTGGCTTGACAGCCTGATCTATAATTGATAGAGGCATTGTATGTTAATAGAAGATAAATGTGGAGGAAGAAAGGCAGAGTTTTTGTGTAAACACTGGCTCTTGAGCAAACTGGATGAGTGGTTTTAATGTTCTTTCTGTCTGTTTGAAAATAAGACTTATAGCCTAAGTCTCTCAAAAGCATTTTCTGAAAACCAGTGTCTTCAGAAGTATAGGCAACTTTCACATGTACTAGCTGAACTTTCAGTATGTTTATTAGAATATGGATAGATAGTCAAATAACACTGTGGTAAGTGATGATATGAATTCCACAGCACATCAGTTCCTCCACATTATGTGCTCAAATACAAACTTTTTCTTATATAAGGTAAATTAGCCTTTTCTCACTAAACTAATCCTGCTGGTACTCTAACGGAAAGTGGGCAAAGGTAGTTTCGAATGAGACGTCTTTAAAAAAGATGTTGAATACAAAATGGTCCTGGAGCCAGTGACACCTTCATGCTTTCACCTGAAGAATGATGAAAGTCACTGATCTCTGTACCAGGCTCTGTACAATCTCTGTACAACAACTAATAATGGTATTTTCCCCTTTAGATTCTGACAGTCTGTTTTCAGATATGACATATGTATATGAACAAGTAGATGGCTTAGGCTGTATTTAGTTACCCTCACACACGCATCTAGCATGATTCTCTGTTGAGGGGGGACACCTCAAACAGGACCTCTGACCCTCTGGAGACACTCCTGGATGGGATTCTTCTGTGATGAGGAAAACCAGAAGTTTTCTGGCACAAGGAAGATGACTCCTACTCCACCTGCAGTTTTGCAACTATGCAACTATGGAACAGATTGTATGGACCAGTGTAGCAGAGAAGGGCCTGGGAGCATCCAAGGCAGCAGAGCCCGAGCTACACTGAAGCACCAGGAGAAAGTGGCAAGTGATAGTACTGAGCAGCTCCCTCCTGCAGGGGACAGAGGCCCCCATCTGCCATCCTGGCCTATTGTCCTGGGAGGTTTGCGCCCCCATCTGCCATCCTGGCCTATTGTCCTGGGAGGTTTGCTGCTTGCCTGGGTCTCAGATTCAGGATGTTGTCGACAAAAGCATATTAAGTAACAGTGCTCCTTATGTAAGTAAATGTATTACGTGTTATCTTTAGTCGAAATATTCACAAAGGAAATCACTAATTAAACCATTAATAGAACCTTTGTAAAGAATGGTATGTGCTGTTTTTTTTAATAGAAAATGAATGTAGGGTGATTCTTCTTGCCTGTTTGTGGAAAGATGCAACATAGGTTCTTGTAGAGATCTGTTGTTTCGTTTCAGCATTTAACTGAACCACCACAATTAGTTTCTTAACTGAGGAATCTCAAAATCCTTTTAAATTTTTTCATGCAGTTATCCTTAGATTGGGTTGGTTAGATTTGGAAGCATGGTGGTAGTCAGGTGGGTTTGGATTTGTTCGTTGCTTATATTCAGTTAACTTCTATGCAGTTAATAGAAAGTTTTCCCTGAGAAGCGAGGGAATAAGGAAACTCCTTATTAGTTTTGTTATCTAGAATGAGAAGATTATAGGATTGAAAAGGACATTAGAAATTAGTTGTTAATGCCAGCAGCCCTGAAACAGAATACTGTACCTTCATAGCGTTTGTATGTCTATCATTCTGTAAAGATTTTCAGTGAAGGAAGTATATACGATCTAGCAGTGAGTTATCCCCATTAATTATTTCTGAGGATTTTTCTCACTTTGATACCTAATCCTGTTGATACCTTTCTTCTTTACTGCATCAATGATAGAATGAGTTTGTCTCTTTGTTATTGAAAACAGCCGCCTCTGTGTTTGCAAGCTGTTGTCACATCCTTCTTCCACCTTCTTAATCCAACTTCTTCATTCTTTCCATTGGTCATGTCTTCTGGATTCTTCTGTTCCTGGTCTCAAATGAGATTCTTCATGAGCTTATTATACTTTGTAAATTCGTGTCTGTGACTGTTCATCTATAACAGTTTTATCGTGAATATTAAAATATTTATTCAGAAAATAGGACCACATTTCTTTATTTGATGTTGGTTGTATGTAGTAGATATTATGTACATGTGTATATTGGGGTGTGCATGTGTGTATTTATATGTATGTGTGGAAGAGGGTGGTGACTTGCTCTTATAACTCTGTTTTGAAAAACATGGCTAAACATTATTTAGCATGGAAGTTTTGGTTTTCTGTTTAAGAAAATCCTGGAAATTGGTTATTAACCCTCCACTGATCAGAATCTATAGTGATCAGGTTTATTTATTCAGTGTTGTGAAGTCTAAGTCACTTTTGTTTTTTTCTTTCTTTTCTTTTTTCTTTTTCTGTGTCTCTTCTCTGTAATTCACAGCTTTTGGAAATTAACTGGACTGGACTGACCAATCTTCTGGATGTTCCGGGACTGAAGTGAGTACATGTAAAGCAGTGTTTTATATTCGTCCACCCCAGTAAACCCCAGAAAAATCCAAAGACCATCAGCTAAATAATTTTAGGTTAAATGACTCTGAGCAGTTATCTCTTAATTTAGAGTTATATGAAATTGCTCAATATGCAGAAGGTAGTGATTTCACTACAAATAAAAGTACATCAAAAGTATATCTAGTAGGTGTTGTTAAAAACATTTTGAAAAGATAATTTTTAATCTGCTTTTTCAGTGTTCTCAGGCTTTCCAGATTTCCAGAACCTTGTGAATTTCCTATCTGCCATCTCCTAGGACAGCAGAAAGATAAAGAGCCTTATTTTTCATGCCAGTGGGTTCACATCTTGGCTTACATTTTTCTATGCTGATACATCTCTAGTTGCTTCTGTAAAGGTAGTGAGAAATACCTTAAGACAGTAATCAAATTATGTAAACTTTCTAACCTCTTCAAGTACTTAGTTTTAAAGCTTTCAGTTTATGCTGTGAAGATCAAATGGAGTAGCAAAAATATTGACCATATATAGCTAGGAAAAATGCTTGGCTTATTCAGAGCTTTTCAAAATAGCACATGATAAAACCCCAAAGAAAAAAGCAGAAGCACAGGTAAAAACCAAGCTGTTTTGAATCTTTGCAATCCTGATATGGTTAAATCCATGAATATATTTGTAATTATCAAGTTGTAATAGTTACCCAGGGGCTTTTTAAGATTGAGGCAATGGCTAAGGGGATAATGGTGGAACTGATACACACTTGGATTTTGTGACTAGTCCTTTTATTGGATCCCATACTCTCAAGAGCTGGCTGACTCCAGAATTATTTTTTATTGTTTAAAAACAAGAGTTTGAATTTAGGTATTAAATTAATCCTTTAGTGCTCAATTGCGTGACTGAAATGGTTTTTGCTTACTTAGACATGTGAAGCCATTGCGTGGAATCCCAGTTGAACAGTTTGAAATTAAAACTTGCATTAAGTAGGTTAATGGCTGCAAGAATTGCTTATGTTTCAAGCCTGCTTAAGACTGCCTCTAAGGAAAGAGGTTTTCTTCATGAGTGAGAAAATGGCTTCCAAAGTACAGCTCCTGCGTAATAATTTGCTGTTTTGGTATAACACTAATAAATTTACGTTTAGTACTTAAGCGTACTAGGCTCCTGAGATTCACATCATGCTACATATTTGCCTGACTGCAGACATAAAACCTCAAATGTAAACAAAGTCTCGCTAAGTATCTCAAGTTTATGGTTTCCAGAGCAACCAAGCTTGGCCACATATCCGTATAATGGTGCCATCTAGATGTGGTATAGTTTCTATAGTAACTGTAACTGAGGTGACTCATGCTCTGCCTTGCCAAGAGATTTCTTCAGTGCTGTACTTGCTTTTCTTATCTGTGTAGATAGATTGTATATTTTAGTAGGACAGCTTGATGTATTGTAGTTCTTATGAACAAGGAGGAACAAGAGATTGCTTGCCGCCACAGGTACCTTTTTCATCCTACGGCTGTTGGCTGCACGCTAAACTACTTATTTGTACTCTGCTTGCAAATGTCTTCTGCTAAATGAATTTCTGCATTTGCTGCTGGAAGCTTCCCTGTCAGCTGTTAACAACTTCCATTGCTCTTCGTATATAACTCCACAAGGAGAAGGACACAAAAGTAATTCATATTCCATCATTAGTATAGCTTACAGAGGAGTGGAATTAAAATCCCTATGTGAGGAGGAGCTGAGAATACTCAGCTCCTGTCAGGAGGGTGTATGGATGATGGGAAGATAAATTCTGTTATGGTTGCTTGAGATATAGTAAAAATACTCTGTGCAGTTGGAGATGTGCTGTCTCTGCAGTATGAATAATGACAATGCAGGAAGAATACACAGCTGCTTATTCTGTCACTAAAAATTAAGTAGAGCTAAATAGGGAGCAATACAACAGAGTAGGTAACTGCCAGTTATTTTTCTGCAATGAAATTGAGCTTTTAAAGACATTTGCTGTAATAAACTATCTGAAGCATTTCACACTTCTCTCATTCTTGTGAACTGAAAAAATAATTGTACTTAGAATCAATGACTTAGAGTTTTATGATCTTAAGAAGCTGTTTATCTATGATGCATCAACATAAGGGTTTAAATTGATACACCTTTCTTTATTGCTTGATCAGTGATTTGTTTCTGTTTTCCATACATCAGACCTCTTAGTTTAAGTAATAAAATAATAAAAAAGATTGTGTTTTTTGCCTTGTATTCATGAAGAATACTTTCCAGCTGGGAGCATCCCAATTGGCTAATAATTCATTAAATAAGTTTTAAACAGCTTGAAAGTGTCACGATCTTTGGTATTCTTTTTCAGCTCCCTATTTTTAAAGACAGAATATCTGCCAGCTCTTTGAGTCCAGTTTCTCTGTGTAAAATTCTGTGAAATCCCATTAATTCTGGTTTATTTTTTCATATTAATTTCTCAGATGTTTTAGTGAAATTTAAGCATTTATTGGGATAAAATTGTGAGACTGACCTTTGGAATCACAGAGTTAGGGTTTGGTCCTAGCACAAAGGATTGCGAATCCTCCAAGTGACTGGGCTCTGTTGTGCTTCAGGCTGTTTCTTTCTCTTATTTAAGGAGATCTCTTGTAGCTCCATTTGAATATTAACCAATCTCTGAAATTTTTGCTAGTCTAGGATTGGTTTATTTACACCGATAGCTTATTTCATAATGTATGTGATCTTAAATAAGTACTAGAGAAGACCACGATAACTTTTCTTTCAAGGCAGCTTTGGTAGCATTGTCTCTCTTGCACTGCTCTGTTTGCTTTCTCTGACCTAGGTCAGTTAGTTTTCTCCATTAATCATCTGTTCTTAAGGCGTCATGCACTTTACTGAGTGTAAAGGCAGAGCTTTCTCTTCTTGCCAAGTAGGGACACTAACAAAAGCATGAACAAAACAAACTTATCTGACCTCTCTACTGGAGGTTTGTCATCAGACTTGTATTTTGTAAAGTGTGATTGTTGATTGTGTAGTTACCATCACTTCAGCTTTTTTTTTTTTTCTTTTTTCCTTTTAAGGTTAAGACTGATCGAGATGTTTATCTTAAATTTTTAAGTCAGCTCTAACAAAATAATGAGTTCTATTTTCTTGGCTCATTTTAGAGAAAGTGTAGCATATGTAAGTTGAAAAATTGGTGTTTAGTGAAACGGGGCAGAAAAAGTTTGAAAAGCAATGTGTTATAGTGATGACTAAATGAAGCTATTTATTTTCAAATAACATAACTATCTTCTTGTAGTAGTTGTCTTAAGAATTACTGAAACTATAAATTAATAGGGCTCAGTGTTCATGTAGAATGAAAATGAAAAAAAAAATTTGTAGATGTGGCACTTTGGGACATGGTTTAGTAGGCATGGTGTTTTGGGTTGATGGTTGGACTAGATGATCTCAGAGGTCTTTTCCAACCTTAACAATTCTATGATTCCATGAAAATCTTTGTAAATATGATTGGATAAGCTCTGCACAAAAGGAAAGGGAATGAAGACTCCTCTTTAGGACAGATGTCATAGAATCATAGAATTATTAAGGTTGGAAAAGACCTCTGAGATCATCTAGTCCAACCATCNTAACTCACGGAAGTTGAGAGGAAACTTTTCCTCTGAGCATTTCCTCTTAACTTTGTCCACTGTTGCTTCTTTCAGAGAATAAACAGAGGTCTGCACAGACCTGTCCATTGATCTTGATGCAGCCCTGAGTTTCTTCTGATCCTATTGTACTGGATGCCATTAAAAAAGTCAGCCATGTTCTATCATGTATCATAGTTCATCTGAATTTACAGTAGAAGTGGGCAGCCAAGGGGATGCAGGCCATACCGGTTGCAAATCTTTGGCGTTGAAAGGTCAATGTGAATTTGAAATGGGCCAGATTGTATCTAATAAGTTAATTCTGTTACCACCCTAATACGTTTATTGTTCTCCATGAAATTTTCTTCCCAAATGAAGATGTAATATATATTACATTTCACTGCAGCTTTTACGTTTTTCTAAATATGCTAGCTGCTGAGTCAGAGCTATTCCCAACTGCGGATTCAGTCTTAGAAAAACTTGACAAGTGCTTAACCTGAAAAATGTTTTAAGTAATCAAACATTATCTGTATCTTAATTTCATAAAGACTATAAAAGGAGAATCATAAAGTGTATTTAGAAGGAGAAATCATTCATCCCTGAAGCAGCTCCACCAGCTTTAGCAAGAGTGCTCCTGCAGTTCAGAATATCTCAAGCATTTTTTAAATTTTATCTCTGAACCTTTTACATACCCCTAAAATCTTCCTGGATACTTGTCTTCCGTGGTGAACTGTACCACTCCAGTTCTGCCTTTTTGCCAGTGTAGGCAATGTGTGTAAGCGATGGTGTTGGTCTGACAACGTACTGATTTGTTGTCAGTTCAGACCCAAACTGGGCAAACTCATAGCTCAGGAAGTCTTTTTCTTTTCTGTTTTTGTGGGGAGGATGGGGTTGGGTTTTTAAAATGATTCTTTACCAGTGTGATTGTACTGCCGCTCCCTTTTTGCCAGAACAAAACCTGTTTTGCTTCCCTAGGCTATATTTTACTCAGCCACAAGCATGTTTTCTTTGTGTTTCTGTTTTAAGTGACAGTCCTCCCGGCTCAAGAGGACAACTCGTTTCATAACAATACAGGAATGGTTAGCCAAACTTTCAGGGACAGTTAAATCGTCATTGAAAGCCAGAAGTAGATTAACAGTTAACGTCTGCTTGGTTATATGCAATGCAGGCAAGAAAACTTGTGCAACAGCCTTTTACCCTGGGTGGCTTTAAAAGGGGGGAGTGAGGAGGGAACTTGGTGGTGGCAGGGAAATGAGAACTTTATATTCATCACTGTGGTTTCAGTGTCAGCTGCTTCCACCTGGTGGCCATTATGGCAAGAATCCTTTATTTAAAAAAAAAAAAAGTGTTTAAAAAATCTGATATGTCTTCTACCCCCCCAAAAAGGCAAACATTTTCTCCATTTAGGTTGTTAAGCAGCAAAAGGGGTAATAGTGTGACATAACATGTGTTTAATGCTCATGAAGTGATTGAGGATTATTTTCTCCAACAGTGGCTTATCAGATACAATAATATTGGATATAATATCCAACTACTTGGTCCTTCCAAATAGAATTACAGTCCCCCTTGTCAGTGAAGTGCAGATTGCTCAGTTGCGATTTCCTATACCAAAGGTAAGCATGTTTCTGTTAATACTAATGATTTGGCATTTAGTTTTTTCTGTAGTAGTAACTGTTAAAGATACGCATATCTGTGTGAATTTCTAAGTATAATTATTGCAGTAGTACAAGTTATCATGAGTCCAGCCACTTAAAATAATTGGTTTAATTGCTAACTGATTTCTGTGGAGTTAATGTTTTGTAATAACACCAAGAAGGATTTTTTCATTTTGTTAGAATCTTTAAACATATTACTTGTTAAAATAGACTTCAACTGTATAGACTTAACATATAGACTGTATAGACTAAAAATTAAGTAGGACATGTTTTATATTATCGCTGCAAGTTATTATTAGTGCTTTTCACTTGTAAGTTGTTACTACTCATTGCTACTCACTTCCAGTAGCATGGCATTTCTTGATAGAACTGGCATGTTTCTGATTGTTGATGGCAGTTTTTCTTTTCAGGAATCTCTTGAGTGCTAGGTCTGCTGTGTATGTGGATCATCACTGATATCCCTCCATTTACAGTGTGTCCAAACTAAGTTTCATGTTAAGGAAATCGCAAGGGAAATTATAAAACATACATTGCATAAATTGTGATGGCGTGGAGGCTTTCAGATTATTATATAAGCTCATCTTTTCCTTTTTCAGGGTGTTCTAAGGATACACTTTATTGAAGCTCAGGACCTGGAGGGGAAAGATACTTACCTAAAAGGGATTGTCAAAGGAAAGTCAGACCCTTATGGAATCATCCGTGTGGGCAACCAGATTTTCCAAAGCAAGGTCATCAAAGAAAATCTCAATCCAAAATGGAATGAAGTTTATGAGGTATAATCAATAAAAATACCTTGTTGTGCATTCTGTAAAGTTGTCTTCTAAAGTTTCTTTTGTTAAAGAAGATACTCTGGGGACTTCCTCGAGGAGCATCTTGATATTGCCCTCTAAAAGCCCCAAGTTCTGTAACAAAACAGAAATTCTCCTTTGATATAATATACTTCTTTTGTCTAAACTAAACATCAGTAATTCTGAAAAGCAGTCTAGTCTCTTAAAGCCAACATTAGCAAATCACATCTGAAAAGCTCTTCTATTTGCTCTACTCTTTAAATTGCATCTTTTTTAAAGCATTTGCTTATCCATATGTTTTAATACCCAAAGGCACTAAAGTTCAATGTTTTACTGTTACTATGCCATTTAACAAAGCTAGTTAGCTTTACCATTGACAGTGCCATTTTACTGTATTTCCAGGCCTTAGTATATGAACATCCAGGACAGGAACTAGAGATTGAGCTCTTTGATGAAGATCCAGATAAAGATGACTTCCTGGGAAGGTAAATGTTATGGAAAAATATCCTTTAGGTATTGAAAGAGATGAAATATTTTGATGCAGTCTTTTTTTTTATTTTTGCATTTTATTGCAGTTGTAGTTCTGCTATATTACTATATTTATAAATCCATTATCTTTTCAAAATGATGATAGTATGTAGTTCCCTAATTACTTCATATATGTATATGAAAATGTGGTTGTGTGTGTAAATACATATCTATATGTTTGTATATTTTTTTAAAAAATAAGGTAAGTATTGTGGGGTACCCAGGAAGAAAAAGGGTTGGGTTTTTTTTAGGAATTGTACCCTACCTGCTTTAATGTTCATAAGCTAGCAATTAATTATTTCTTCAGGCAAAGTTTAATATAGCTTTATAACTGTATATCTTCTTCATCCTCATGTATTTTAAGCGGCTAGCTCACAGTTTATTTTTCTGTAAGAGCTGATCTTAACTGTTTGATTAAAGAAAACATTTTGCTGTAATGCTTTCGCAAACATTACTCACTCTTAGATTCCATAGGCCTACCTTTAGTGTTTACCCATAAACATTTCAGGGTTTTTAGTCAGCTTCTTTCTCCAGTAATTTGTCACCTTTATTTCTTGCAGAGTTTTGGAGCTTCCCATTGTTGCTTTCCATACAGAGTAGAACTCCCTTATCTTTCCAGCTCCTTCTCTCTTAACAGGAGCAACAGTACCTACTTCTCTTCTCATTAAAATAAAGAAGTAGGTAGTACAAAGGCTTCTTTTCTTTGCACTTCCCTTATCTTACACTGAAGTGGTGGGGGGGGAAAGTGGCATAATGTGTACATCAGTACTAATAAAATATAAAGCCGCGACAAATGTTCATGCACTGGCATGCAGTTGTATGCCCTGTTTAATTTTTAGCAGAGTCCCTGGTACATTTTTAGCTTGCGTGAACTAGCGCTTTCCCAGATGATGCCAAAGCATGAATTCGGTCATAGCGTAAGTCCAGGGGCTATTTCCAGTGGGTAGTTTGGATGTGGTCACTGTTTTGAGAGTTTGGTCATATGTATGTGAGCCATATTGTGCCAGTTGCCTTCCTAGCTACAAAATGGGCTCTAGTATAGGCATATTTTTCTACTATCCTGCATTCATCTTTGTTCAGCCATTTCATTCCCTACTTCTTCCTCTCTTAGGGGCTAAAAGAATAGTATTCTGCTCTTGTGATCTCAGTGGAAGCCTGGATACTCAGCAAGCACAGGGTGGGGTTTGAGGTCTAGATTAGATTTTTTTTTTTCTTTTTGGCTAAAATACTGATTTTTTTTTTTTTTTCTTTTTTCTAGTTTGATGATAGATTTAACTGAAGTTGAAAAGGAGCGTCTTCTAGATGAGGTAAGTGTTAGTAAGTTTTGGTTTAAAAAACTCCATCTGTTGTATATGTAGTTGTTCTTGTATTATTATTTTTTTCCTGGGGATAGTTCCTGTATGTGCATGAATAACCTTTATGCTATAGAAATAGATTTTTCTGATGACCACTAGAGTGGTTTAAGGGGCATCTGAATCAGTGAAATCTGAAGAATAATGCCATTCTTCTTCTGTCTTGGGGTTTTAAGATAACTACTATGTAAATGCAAAAACCAGTAACTTAAGTATTTGGTGAGAGCTTTTTCTTGCAGGAGAATAGTTAATTGCCCGGTTTAACTATTATTTGACTTATCAGACTAATTTTTGTCCTATACATAGAGATTTTATAGTAATGTTATGCAGGGTTTGTATTTCCAGAGCATCTTTATAGAACTTAAAGAATTCTCTTAATATTTAAAAAATGCTTCTACTGCATAACGTAGAGGTTTGTGTGGCTGTTTTCGTTATTCTGTGTTGTGACATTTAGTGTGAAATAGGGCACTTTAAACAATGACTCAGATCTTTTCAGGTTATGTGGACTTCAGCTCCATGAGATTTCTAGTAGAGCTTAGCATTTCCAAAATGTCCTGAAGAGCCAATTGCAATCACATATTTGTTTGGTGTCAGATTATTTCATGTTACTTTGCTTAACTTTTAGTGGTTTACTTTGGATGAAGTGTCCAAAGGAAAATTGCATTTAAAACTGGAATGGCTCACATTGATGCCAACTGCTGAAAATCTAGACAAGGTATTAAAGGAACACATTACTTTTATCCTAATCTTAATTGTTGTGGGGTGTTTTTTGTTGTGGGTTTTTTGTTTTGTTTTTTATGTAAGTAATTTAATTCTCTAGCTGTTGTGAATTTGGATAAACCTGTAACTTTATTCCAAGCTGTTTGGCTTTAGAAATCTCAAACCAGTCATAACTATCAAAGTACTCTTGTGGCACCAGATTTTAAAATGCTTTTGTTGCCCTCTTCTTTTCTCTTAACATGACAGTTTGAGACTATCAGCTAACATTTCATTAGCCTGGGAGATAAAGCTGGATTATGAAATGGGGTGGAAATTTCCATAAAAATGGGATTGAAATATCTATATGAGTCTTGAAAACTTCTTATGCTTCATAGTGTGCATTTGTGAATGTTTGTGTTTTGGGAGATGGTTTTAAAATATGTTTTCAGGAATGGGACAGAAATAATAATATTATTTGATTTTCAGAAAGGCTTACAGTATGTTTGTGGTTTAGGTGCTAACAAGCATTAGAGCTGATAAAGACCAAGCCAATGATGGGCTTTCTTCTGCATTGCTTATTCTCTATTTGGACTCAGCAAGAAACCTGCCCGTAAGTTACATTCTGATGGATACCCTTTTGTCATGGGTATCTCTTGCGTACCTCCAGCATGGCTTGCTTGGTAGTATGGCACACTGCTTTACTAACACACATTATGCCATGTTTTCTGTACTTTCTCTCGATTCAAAACGTGTAATGTAAGGTCCACATTTCTAGTAGAATAGCATTATAGATATATATTTAATAAAACATTACTCTCTAATCGGTGTGATTTGTCTTTAAAGAATGCTCCTTTCCTGGACTTGAAAGGCTGCATGTTTTTATTACACAGTCTTTTCCATAAATAGTATAGGATTAGTACGAGGAATTTTAAGGAACTAATTGGGAAAAAGCCCACTTCCTTGAGTTCTCAGGTAAACTTGCTTGCCTTGGTTTAGGGTAACTAGATTTGGTA
>VZTL01038683.1:220-18991 GCA_013400535.1 Scopus umbretta
TTTTTAATAACCCAAAGGATATAAGGACCTGAAATACCTTAGCTTCTAAGTGTTTGGACACTTGTAACACATCCCTGCATTTTCAAGATACAAAGGAAAAAGGACACGTTAAACTCTATATGATACCAGAATGGTCATGAAGAGGTTCCAAAAGGAATCTTGCCAGATTTGCCCCAGAGAGGCATTAATCAGACACTAAAAAACACAGGTCAAAAGGAATACAGGGAATAAAAAGGACGAGGCACATTAATGGAAAGTGACTGACAGAGACTGATTTTCACTATTGAGAGTCCACCATGATTAGGAGTTTCTACCAAATTTCACCCTCAAAACAATTAGACTCTCTTCTCCAATTTGACAAGGCCACTGGCATTTTTCTGCTTCTTACTTAACATCTCACCCCTTGCTCTACTGATAATATGCTGTGCAAGAGATCTGCCTGATGAGTGCCTGCAGCAATGTGTTCTGGAGCTAAATTACTTTCGTAAATCTTTTTACTAAAATGAGCAGCAGGATGTTTGTCACTTTAGCTGTAACAGAATAAATATTTTATCATCTTTTCTTCAAAAGCTCATCTGTAACTCAGGGGGTTTACAAAACAATTTAAAGAGTAAAAGCATTTAATTCACTTTAACTTTGATTACATTACATGGCCTATTGTATTGAAACCTTGAAGTAATTTGTGACTGGAGTTTATTTAAAATACTGTATGATTTTAGGGTGATTTTTATTTACCTTCCTCGGGTAAACTGCCACCTTTTTCAAATGGGTGCACAAAGTGTTCATAAGCAAAATAAGACTTTAAAAGAAGATTTGCAATTTTGTAAGGAAGGTGGGTTTTTTTTCCTTCTCTTTTAGAACCTCTAGAAAGCATCAGAATTCAGTACGCAAGTGATAAAACATTAATGAAAAGGCATGCTGAAGCATTTAAAGTGGGGAAAACAATCACTTCACTTCTCATCAAACATGCAAAGAGTTTAATCTGGTGCACTTTATTAAAGATAGGCAAGAATTTTATCTAATTATGATGTCCCTCCCAAGTCATTAGAGAGTCATTCAGTGAAGGTCAAGATTCAAGGAACAGAGCTTCAGGCCACATTTTTTGCTACCTTGAACACTGGAAGGAATGAAGAGCACTACTGCTTCACAGGACTTTGACTTGCAGCATCCCATTCCCAGTAGTACCAGTTTGTGCCAAGCAAAAACATGTGACCTGCTGAAGATCAGTAGAAATAATAAGCAAAATGAAGCATAGGTACCACTGAGGACAAATATGAAAATAAAAAGAACAACATGGTTTTATCCTGTATCTAATGGAGACATTTATCAGAGAGAGACAACTGAAATGGCAGAGTGAAAAGAAGAGTTTTATTTTGTAAGAACTTTTCATACAATTTTTCTTTTACTCCAGGAGGAAAATAAATAAATATTTTAAAAAAAATATTTAAAGGCAAAAATAACTGATTTCATTATTGAACAACCTCTGTATCTTTGTACAAGCCTGCAACTAGAGTTTTGCGTAAATAACTTTTATGGCTGACAGTGTCTTGGTGAAAAAGCAAGTTTTAATAATCTACAAAAGGGAGAATTTGAAATAAGAGCCATACATATAAAGACAGATGAGAGAAACCCCCAATTTATAGCCCTGTAATTCTAAGATATTGATACCATGAAATATTTTATATCCTGGTACTCAAATCTCTTGAAGTAATTTTAAGATTGTATCTCCCTCAGTTCTGTTTTGTCTTGCCTCACCTTGCCTTGCCTGTCTCGCCTTGCCTCACTTCACCTTGCCTTGCCTTCTTCTGTCTTGCTGGTGCCTAATAGCACTGACATTTATTGTCTGTAAAATCACACCTGTTCAAGTCACTGGTGTTCATCCTTTCTGGTCATGAGGTTCCTCAGTTCTTTGTACAGATCTGTCTTTGCTGCTTACTTTACAACAGCTGCCTGTAGGAAAATTCACTCCAGGTCTGCTTGGCATAAAGTGCTACTATTTAAGTGTCAGTGTGACAGATGAGGTGGGAGGACAAACGCTATCTTCATTTATGATCGTGAGAACAGAATCAATTTCTCTAGTTCCAGTGTGGGACACTTAAAATCCCTACAAATAATCTTAACTTAGAATGCAGTAACAAAATCTGTAAGATGATATATTAGTTTCTTTATTATACTTTAATTTCACAAGGGAAAAGAGTCATATCTGAAAAGGAAAAAATAGTATATAAATCCTGTACATATTTTAATAGTAGCTTCTGTTTTATTTTTATATAGTTTGAAGGCTAAAAAAGCCTCTGTTTCTTGTTTTGTATCATGTAACATGTATGTTTAAATTTTGCAATATACGTATATATTTTGTAGCTTGCTTTTCTTGCTCCCAAACTACACCTGTGTTTTGTCACTTACTTTACTGTTTTTTCTTTCTTTCTTTCTTTCTTTCCTTCTTTCTTTCCTTCTTTCCTTCTTTCTTTCCTTCTCACGTTCTCTGTCTTTCTCTCTTGTTTTGTTTTGTTTGCTTGCTTCCCAGGAAGACCTAACTGGGGGTTTCTCTCAAGTGCAAGAGAAGACTGGCTTGGTCTCTGTTCCCTCTTTCACGATTACTTAATGGCCCCACGGGTTCTATCTGGGGTGAACCATCTTAGCTGAAAACAATCCATTATAAAATCTTTCTAATTGCCTTTTAAGCTTTCAAGAGTCTGTCTTAAATTGCTTAGTCCCAAAAGGGAAGGCCAGAAGTTCATAAAATCTTACAAACTCTGCCAAACTCTCCATTGCTTTATACCCACAGCAAGTCTGGGAAGATGACTTTTTTTTCATTTGTCATTTGCAGTATGGAAGGAAAATTTCATTTCCCCCCACAGCTCTTTTGTCAAGTTCACTGCACTAAAACTATATTCACTTCCCCAAATGGTTATGCCTGAATCACATAATGGTGATGAAAAATGCAAGACAGAGTTGAAAGCTACTGTACTTCTTGGTTTGGAATTGATCTAAATATTACCCACATGATTGCTGGCACTCGGACACAACAAAGTTTCCCTTCAGAGAGAATTAAGGTCAAATACAGCTACAAAAAAAGTTTAATGTAATAAATGAGTGCAACAATGCTAAAATCACATATTTCTGGTGTTTAAATTCTTAATCTTCTTAAAGTTACAAAGTCTCCAAATGGAAGACAGAGCTTTGGTAAGACAGGAGGCAAATACGTAATGGAAAAACAGAAATATAGTTACAAAACAAAAGAAAGAAATTAATAATTCATAAGTTAAAAGCACTGTATAAACATATAACATGAGTCTGCAGTCTAAAATGATCTAAAGGGACCCATATTACCATTCTTGCTTGTAGGCATGGAACTGAGACAAAGCGCGATTTTGGCTCCACATTGGAAAAATATTTGAAAATGTTCTTAACTTAAAGCATAATATGTAAACATGGCAGATTAGATCGGATTAAATTTGGTAAAGGTTAGGAACATGCCTTGAGCAGAGAACATTCCTGAAGTCTTTTGAAAGGGGATTACTTATTAAGCTCTTGCTCTTGGCACCCACCTCTAGCTTGTAGACACTCAAAACTCATCTTCCTGTACTACAGCATAGCCTTGAAGACGTTAACAAACAGAAGTCCTTCATTTGTAGTCTTAAAATTCCTAGAGGTATTTAGGAGTTCTTCTCAGAACGTGTTCAAAAATGTTTCAAGTGCTTCAGCTTCTCTTCACCTAATCTCCACCATCTTCCCATAAACCAAACAATGCCTTGCTTTTGTTTCCTCATGCCTCATGCATAAGTCCCATTAGAAATCTTTGTGGGATAAAAGTTCCATTTCAACTAATATATGGCAAAAGTATGTGACAGAGGTTTGCAGTCCAGGTTTTCTCTCATGCAGGCATCTGTTCTTCTGTAGAGTCAACCCTGCTATTAGTCAATGTATATTTAATTATTTGCTCCATAATGGAACACCTTCAAGACCACTCACTGTTGCAGAAGACATTATGGGCTCATGAAAATTAAAAATTTTTTCAAGCAGAAGAAGAATCTGAGCCCTTCACACTTAGAATATCAGTCTAAAACCTGAACTAAAAACACTGAAAAAATCATCAGCAGCCTGCACTGTAGTTAATTTTTCAAAGGAAACATCAGTATTGTTTAACTATACACATACACACGTTCTAAATGAAGTTAAGTGACTGTCCAACACTGCACTTAGAGCTATGAATCCAAGTGACATTCATGCCACCCAGAGAAAGGTGTTAACACTCTTCAGTATTTCATTCTTCTTTATCTACTTTATGTAATAGTGCACTTATTGTTCAGGGTTTTAACAACCATTTATAAGATTCTTCATTCAATCCAGTAGGAGTCATCAGAAGATATCTATTATAACTCCTTCAGTTGTGTTGTTCTACTGTGCTGGTGCTGCAAGAAGGAGAATAATTTCTGTCCTGGTTTCAGTTTAATTCAGAGTTCATTTTCTTCCTAGTAGCTGTTATAATGCTGGGTTTTGGACTTCGTATGAGAACAATGCTGATAACACACTGATGTTTTTAGTTGNTTTCCAACTGGGGTTAAAGCACAACAATCTCTTATCTGCCTGCACCAGTGAAAAAACTCATACTAGCCCTGTTTTTGTAAACTAACTTTTCAGATGTGAGCATATTCCTATGCATTGCACAGGAAGACAAGGCACTAATTTGGGTTCTGAGAATTCTACTGGCAGCTCCATTCTAAAGCTAAGTGTTCCAAGCATCAATGCAAAATCTCTGTGGCAGAGCCATCCATATACTAAAGAATCAAAATATTTGTTAAATGAAACTGTTTTTGAAGGTTAGATATATTTTCTAGCCTGGTAAGTGATAATAGAATAATACTAATTTCTATACTTACCCTTGTACTTCTACACTCCATCTCTTCATGGCCAACAGTGTTCAGAACCACAGAATATCTACTGACAGACAGACAGGACAAGAGGTCCAACTTCATACCCACCTTCAGCACTCTAATTCTCCTCCCATGTTTTTCATCCATACTGCCATTTTCTGCCTCCAAACCTCAAACCCAGTCTGTTGTCCAGTCCTAGAGTTCTCACCTTCTTTCCAGACCCATGCAGTGCCTCTTCCTACCTCCACTTATGCATGCCAATTAAAAAAAGAATGTTTCAGATACCCAAATATTGTTTTTAAGAACCATTTAAATGCACTAAGAAACATTTGTAAGAGGTTGCCAGGTAAGCCACAGGACAATATATGGGATACCAATGGTCCCTTAGAAATGCAGCTGGAGGCTAGGTGAAATATACATGGATGTGCATACTTAATGCTCTGTGCAGGCATTTTAGAATTGCTCTCCATATACTCTATCATCATATATATTTAATTTCTCTGGATAGACTAATTTCTAAAAAGAAACTAGACTAAAAGTGTTTTCACAAAACTATTAGCTTAGTTGCACAGCTACTATTTCACATGCTCTTAGGGGAGGAAAATTTATCACCACATATCTGTCCCCTTGAAGAGTTTGTACATATCTATGCACATTGTATACACCTGCATACAGGCTTGATTAAGGGAGACATTGCCTGTATGAGCCATACAAAGTAAGTTAGCATAACTTGACATAATCAAGGTTCAAGAAAAAATGTCATTCGTTATGTGTAAGTTGACATCCATAGCTCTACACCAATCACCCAATCTGATCACTCATCTTAAAGATGTGTTACTGTTTGTGTTTCTTTTATGCTGTTTTTATTCTGTTGCTATCACCCTTTTTTGAGTAATAGGTTTTATGGAAGTTCTCCCAGAGTTAAAGACTCACATTCAGATGAGAATGCCAGTGACTTGATTACCTAAAAGGTTTTTTTTTTCCCCACTTTTTTGCAAACAGTAGAAATCGTGCTTTCTGTTTGTAAAAGTGCTACTAATTTTTTAATGGTATGAATGATGATCTTTCCAAGTTACAAAGCCAAGCCTGATGCAGAATGGTACAATTGTTGATTCTGTGTTTTCAGATAAAAAAAAAGAATCTGCTTTGTTACTTTGTTGATAAATCAGAGGTTTGTTTCTATCTCAGTCTATTGTTCGGCATATACAATAGACAGAATAGAATTAGTTAAATGTATGATTTATTTTTGCTTGCCATTGTTGGTTACAGAATATTTACAACAAGCTTTTTGGGACTCCTTGTAATGCTGGGGAAACAATTTGTTTTGGGAATTAATTTGTTGCATAGGAAATGTTTCCAGTTTGCTTTCCAAGCTATAATGACGTGACTGAATTCAGAAGTGTCCTTGAAAATCTGCAACGTAAAATGGTATATACATAACACATTTATTCTATACAGTGCGAAGAAAGCTACTAACAACAAATAAATACATTCTGTTTTTCTTAATTTAATACTGATTTTCATTTCATTTTCTCATTTTATTTCACCTCTGATATACCATTTGCAGTAACTCGCTGAGGTCACCACAGAATTTAAGCACATGTTTGGTTTATAGCCCAATGAATACAACTCTGCCTGCTTAGACTGATGATGCTCTGAGGTGCTACTCAGTGTTATGCTTGGCATTTCCTCTGCAGCCCTTGAATCTTCCTGATTCTTTAAATCAGTCTATTATTTCTGGTTTCTGAGTGCTCAGGTCCTATCTCATGGACAATTAGTGATCGGTGATAAAGAAAGCCCAGTTGTTCCCCTTTACTTTTGTCACTTACTGCATTAATAAGCTAAATTAGTAGCTTGAACTGAAAAAAACCCACAAATATCACTTTCTATTTTTGTAGGGGGCTGCTGTGTGCTTTAGCTCTCTGAACATCTAACCTACACAGTCCTTGTTAAGTATTAAGTATCAATGCTGAGTCAGCTAATGAAATAGTTGTAAGTGCCTAAATATATGATCAATATTAATGATCTGCTTATATTTCTAAACAGAAGACAAAACATCTTCTACTTTATGAACCTTTAAATTGTAAAAATCAGACACAGTTTTTTTAGTAAAAAAGAAAAAAAGTGACAAATGATATTACCATTGATTCAAATTGAAGTAGAGGAAAAACAGTGACACAATTTAACTCAGTTCCCCAAAATCTACATTCATGTCTTCAGTCATCTGAAATTGCTAGAAAAAAATCCTTCAATCAAAGGTCAGCCTGCCAGTTGGGAAAAAAAAAAAAAAAGCCATTATGAAGGGAACAATTTAATCAGAAGATTTAATTGTATCTCAAGGCCTGAAACATACAAAAATTATTAACTTCAACAAATAAAAAAAAAGAGGTTTCACTTACAAATATTCACCTACCTGTGGCTTCCTTACCTTTGCCAACAACATTTCTATCCGCAAGGAAAATAATACTGTAGTTTCTCCAGCAGAAAATGTGCAATACTTTAAATTCACCAAACTTAATTTCAAGATGTGAAAAAGAAAACATCTTCTATGCTATCATCCAATTGATAGTGCTATTCCTGTTGAAGGTAGGCATTAGTTTAGAGACAGAGACATGGGGATACACCGCAGGTGCTTGATCCTGTTGCAAGAAGATCCCTGAATTCCCACTGACTGTCATTTTCTTTCAGGAGCACTGAAAGTCTCATTGGGCACAGTAGGCTCCATGGGATACCTGTCACTCTTGTGCTGTAGTGCATTTCAAGTTTCAGATGTCTGTATTTTCCATATTAGTAGTTTTCTGTATAGGAGGGAGGTTACTGTATGTGTTAGGCTACAGGCTGGCAACCCCCTTGGGTTCAGTCCAAGAGGGAAGAACTTGGCCTTGAGGCTATGCTCTGATGTTTATATCAAAGTGATGCTGACACATAACAAGAGCAAAAGGCAAGAAATTTACCAACAAATAGCTGCTTTGAAAGCAGCTTGTTTGGAATCCTGATGTCTTTGTTCTGCTCTGCTCAGCAAGCTGGCAACTTGACATAGGGGGTGTTGCCTGGTACATTTTGTTCTTGGTACTTGTACACAGAAGAGGACAGTAGCTTGTCTTTGTTTGACTACATCTGCATCTCTACTGGTAGTTTCAGCCATATTGCAAGCATTCATTACCCTAGAAACAACATAATTCCAAAATACTCTCTCCAAAATTCCTATCAGGCTGGTCTTTCAAACATCATTACTAAGTTATCCAAATAAGAAGAAAATAGACATATAAACACAGCCTCTTTTTTTTTTTTTTTACGTATAATTTTAATTACCTCTCTCCCATCTTCAGCTTTTCAGTACTAAGTCATGGATTTAAAAGCAAAATAAACACACACAATTCCTGCATGTAGAATATCTTGCATATTATAAATAGCATATTTTAAATGTATTAAAATACTTTTTTATTTTAGTTTTAAGTTTCTTACATTATTACTAGAATGTGTCTTTTTATTTAATCAAATCTCTTGGAACTTTGTTTTGAGAAAGTATTGTATTGATATCTTTCTAGGAAGCTGTTGTTCTTGAAAGTAGCCTGTTTGCTAATATCTGCAGTACAATACCTAACAAGATTCAAAAAGGTTTCAGATGAGAAATAACTGCTGAATTCATTCTGGACACCACACGGAGGTAGCAACAGAAAAACTGTTGTTTCCTAAAACAGAAATAAATTGCCTTTGACCTGTCTTTGCTCACCTCTCTAGACATGTGGGCAAACAGAGGAATAGACATGGGTTTGCTCTCAGTGTTTCCTTCTGGAAAATCTAGAATTGATCATGAAGTTAGGCTTTCCCCACACTGTTTTTCTTCATCTCTTCTTCCAGTTCAACACTGTTTTTGACAGAACTGGCTTCTCTGAGCCAGCCTCATATTCTGTCCAAAAGGAATCCAAATAATTCACATTTACTAATTATCACAGTGACGTAAGAGTGTGTGTGAATATTACTAAATATGTATAACAATAAATACTTAAAGGTATACTTTTATAACTTTGTAGTCATATCTACACAGCTTAAGCAAACTGAGCATGTGCAACCCCTTGGGGTCAGATAAGATGTCCCTGAAGGTGTGGAGGAAGTTGGCTGATATAATTGTGTGTCTATTCTCTGCATCTTTGACAGGTCATAACAATAAGAGAAGCTTCCCAATGACTGAAAAAAGGCAACATCACGTCCATCTTTGAGAACAGCAAGGAGGACTATTTAGAGAGCTACAGTCTCATCAGCCTAAACTAGGTCCCTGGAAAAGTTGTGGATAAAATCTATCTGGAAGCCATGTCCAGGCACATGAAGAACAAGACTGTGGTTGGGAACAGAGATGAGGGAATTACCAAGAACAAATCATGTCTGACCAATTTGTTTGCTTTTTATGAGATTCCAGGCTGCCCTCTGAAGGGGAGAGAAGTGGATGTTGTACACATTGACTTTAATAGGGTCCTTGATGTGATCTTGCACAGAATTCTTGCAGCCAAATTGGTGAGGTATGGACTGAATAAATGGACTTGAAAGTGAGAAAATTTGGCTGGTCCTCCTGATTTTGTGATGTGACAGCACAGAGTCACTTGTTAGTGGCATTCCTCAGGGGTCCGTACCGTGGCTAGCACTGTTAAACATCTTAATGTTCTGTACAATGGGACTGAATGCATCAAGCCATGCCAAGCTGTGGGGAACTGCTCTTCACTGAGATCTTGACAGGCTGGAAAATAGTCTGAAATAACCTCATAAAGTTCAATAAAAGCAAATGCAGTTTTCTGCTAGGGACAGGTGCAACAATACTGTATTTGGGTGCTAGCTGGGGAAAAAAAAAAAAAAAAAGCAGCTCTGCAGAAAAGGACTAGAGTGTCCTGGTGGACAACAAGTTGAACATGACTCAGTGGCATTTATTGGCAGAAAAAGTAGCCAACTATGTAGTGTATTACCAGGAGTGCAGCCAGCAGTGGAAGGAAGTGATGACTCCCACGCACTGAAGCACTTGCAAGACTGTACCTGGAGTACTATTTCTAGCTTTTTGTACCCCAGTGCAAGAATGACATTGACATACTGGAGCAGATTGTCAGGCCAGATTGTCAGGGCATTGAGATAACTTTTACATGAAGACAGAATGAGGGAACTTGATTTGTTCAACCTTAAGAAGAACAGACTAAAGGGAGATTTTACCAAAGTGTAAAACTACCTAATAGATGATGTGAAAAAAGCAGTGACATACTGTTCTCAGAAGTGCCCAGGGCTAGGATAACTAGTAACTGACATAAATTGCAAGAAGGGAAATTCTGATTAGATAGTAAATTTTTTTTTTTCCATTATGATTGGATCAATTTCCCCAGAGAGGCTGTGGAGTCTCACAATCAATATCACTGGAGACTCTCCAAACACCACTTGATAAGGTTCTAAAATATTTAGTTTAGGTTGACCCTGATTTCAGCAGGATTTGGACTAGATGGCCTTTAAACTAGCCTTCCAACTTGTTGCTCTGTAATTGTATATCTCCTGCACTACAAGAGTGCCAAGAAGCATCTAATAAGGATGAGGTTCCCACTGAAAAAGATGTTCTTTAAAAGCACACAGACATGTGATTCCAAGAGCTTTTATGTTGAAAAGGAAGTGATTACAAGTGTGTGAGCTAGTCTGAAAAATGATGCAGGGCTGGACTGATGGAAGAAGTTCTTTGTAAGCCCTATCGAATTAGCTAAGACAAAACACATATAGTTTATATCTCCTCAGCTGGAACAAAAAAATCTGAACAGGTGTTTGACTATGGGTTTTTTTGGGGAGGGAGGAAACGTTGGGAGTGGGACCAAAAAATCCCAGTGCCAATACCAAAAAAAATCAGCTGCTTATGGATATGAAGAAATACAAAGATGTTGCACTGAGAACATACTTAATTATTCAGTTCACTAGTTGAGCAAGATCAGAACTTAGCTGTCTGCCTCATTACTACCTTTCCTCTGATGAATTCAGATGAAAAAAATCATTAAAATTAAGTCATGACTATGACTATGTAAAAGTATTTGACATTTTCTGTTGAAATGAAAACAAATTATAAAACATTTGCCAACTATGTTTTAAAGCTATACAATGAACACAGTTTTAACTATATATTACATTTCAATGAATCTCAGCTAACTAATTAATAGGAAAAGTCTGTAACAGGAATACAAATCTCTTTGTGTTTTAAAATATTCTCCTGTTTATATATTTCAAAAGTATTTTTTCAGACAATAAATTCTTTAGGTCAGAAGTGACAATTTGAATATATATGTAGAAGTGTATCTATGAATGTTGGAATGATTTTCCTTTCCTGTATGATACGAACTCATGATAATTTTTTCTTTTCAAAAAAATGAGCAGTACAGGCTTAAAATTAGCATTCTTGAGCCAGGGTAATCCTTCCAGCTAGTATAATTCACAACAGGGGCCTTTAAGTTTCAAAGAACTCATCAAAGGTACTTCAGAGAAATATTTCTGCCTAAACCTTGGACTGGAAAGCACTTTCATGGATTCACAATAATGAGCTCTTTCTCCAGAAGCTGGTTGTGACACTTGTCTTTAAATGAGGTTCTAATCATTGCTTCAATATGTAGAAAAGGTTCTTGCAAGAGTTTGTCACTACCCAAAGCCTGAATGATTTTCTCTGACAAAATGGGGAAGGAATTTTCCATTACTAACTATCTAATTGCAATTTTCCTGACTATGATCTATGACATAGTTTAGATCATACCAAACTGATGGGCAATGCTTACTCCTGAATCCATCTCAGGTCTGACACAACTCAGCTGTGTTAACTTACCAGGGACAGAAGCATTAAGACTTTTGAGACTTTACTAGAAGAAATTTAAGGCCACAAAGATTTAGAATATCTAAGCTTTAGGCTAAAAATGTAGTTAATAACCTCTGTCCTACCTGTAATTCTGGTCCTGAATATTGCTTCCAATCACACTGTTTCAACAGAATACAATTCTTTTCATAGACATTTCCTTGGGATTGTCATGAGAACTGTTATTAGTTAAGCACTGTCCCTGAATATCAATAATTCCCTTCCCTAAAAACATAAGAACTGCTCTACTGGCTCACAACAGTGTTTTATTTCAGCTAGTTAATTCTTTCTTGACTACAATCTGAAGGAGAACTAAAGAAAAAATATTAAGAAATAAGGCAAATACGGAGTTATAGATAACAGACGTACTCAATGACTAATGTAATGTTGTGGTTTAACCAGGCAGGCAGCTAAACACCATACAGCCACTCGCTCAATTTTCCCCTCCCCAGTGGGATGGGGGAGAGAATCAGAAGAAAAAAAAAAAAAGTAAAATTCATGGGTTGAGATAAAGACAGTTTAACTGGACAGAAAAAGAAGAGAAAATAATAATAATAATAATACTGATAATAATGATATACAAAATAAGTGATGCACAATGCAATTGCTCACCACCTGCTGACAGATGCCCAGCCAGTCCCTGAGCAGTGATCGCTGCCCCCCTGGCCAAATCCTCCCAGTTTCTATACTGAGCTTGATGCCATAGGGTATGGAATAGCCCTGTGGCCAGTTTGGGGCAGCTGTCCTGGCTGTGCCCCCTCCCAGCTTCTTGTGCTTCTGGCAGAGCATGGGAAGCTCAAAAGGCCTTGACTGGTGTAAACACTACTTAGGAACAACTGAAGCAATCGTTGTGTTATCAGCATTATTCTCATCCTAAATCCCAAACACAGCGCTATGTCAGATACTAGGAGAAAATTAACTCTATCCCAGCTGAAACCAGGACATGTAATCATAAATTTTTTGACTGATACACTCTTCAAATGTTTAAAATACTTCTTGAAATAGAGATTAGACCTAACCCTATTTTAAAATAGATAACAATGACTTCTTTTCTCTGGATTTGCCTAGTCGTTTCAAAAATCTATTTACAGTTCTATTGTCTGCAACATTTGGCATTCATGAGCTCCACAGTGTAATTATACATCATACACAAGTTAACAGATTTTGTTTGCTCTAAATTTCTTGCTCAATAATTTCAGCCATTCATTTTTGTTGCTTCTATTATGACAGATACATAAGAATTTTATATTCAGTTTCCACACTGTTTTTTCATCTTATACCCCTCACTATCAGTCTCTTTTCCTGAGATCTTCAAACTGAACTTGTGCCCTGTTCCATGTGATTGTTAATCCTTTCTGCTTATCCATTCCATATCAAAGTATTTATTAACACTGAATTTCCTCTTGCATTTTATCATTCAGCATTATGAAACATTCCTTCATTCAGCAGCCAGATTTAAAATTAGTGATCACAAATTTATGTGAAATTGTACGTCATGCAAAGTTTATCCTTCACTATTCACCATTTTCTTCTAACTGCTTTGAATATACTAATCCTGAATCTCAGCAGATATTCTGGTGGGGTTCCAGCATTGGTAAACTACACTGAAAATTAATATTTTATATTCTTATTTGCTTTTTTTCTTTATTCTTTGCTTACCAAGGTACAGAAAGACCAGTTCTCTTAGCTCATGTACTGGTTTTGGCTGGGATAGGGTTAATTTTCTTCATAGAAATGCTTACGCCACTGTCAATTGGCAAGTGCTTCTCACACTGCCCCACCAGTGAGCAGGCTGGGGGTACACAAGAAGTTGGAAGAGGACACAGCTGGGACAGCTGACCTCAACTGATCAAAGGGGTATCCCATAACACATGGTGTCACTCTCAGCAATAAAAGCTATGGGGAATAAGGAGGAAGAGGGGGACATTCAGAGTTATGACATTTGTCTTCCCAAGTAACCATTATGTGTGACGGAGTCCTGCTTACCTTGGAAATGGCTGAACATCTGTCTGTCAATACGTAGTAATGAATGAATTCCTTACTTTGCTTTCCTTGCATGTGCAGCTTTTGCTTTACCTATTAAACTGTGTTTATCTCAACTCACAAATTTCCACACTTTTACGTTTCCAATTCTCTCCCCCATCCCAGTGAGGAGGGGAGAGCAAGCAGCTGTGTGGGGCTGAGCTGCTGGCTGGGGTTGAACCACAGCAGCTGATTGGAATTTTTTCTTTTTAGGAGCAATTGATGAGAGATCCTCCTGAAAGATTTTTGAAAGTACCTTTATCCACAGACTAATGAATCTATGAAGCATGCACAAAAATGGTGTGTGTTCCTCTTCCATATATCAGGTTTATTCATAGGCATACTATTTATTTTCCTTGCTTGCATCAACACACAACAGTTGTCTACAAAGTTTTTAATAATGTGTCATAAAAGTCACCCTCCCTTTCTTTGGTATCAAGGATGATTTGAATCATAGGTTAGTTTAATGTTCTAATTCAGAGATTGGATATTCATATCTGAGATTCATATCAGTTCAGAGATTTGTATCTGAGATTCAGAGATTCATAACTGAGTGATGATTTTATGAATATGATCCATAACATATTCAGAGATTTCATATTTCTTAAGAATGCCTTTAGAACTTACTGAGCAGCAGTTAGACTGAGTTGGGTAGCAGGATCCTAGCTTAACGAGGCTTTTTAAATTGTGGTATTCCTGTTTTGCGTTATTCATGAACTTTGTTATACGTTTGAACCACCTTCTTGTCTAATAGTCATTCGTGAATGATACCCTCAAACATCTTGTTATAAGCTGTAGTAATACCTAAAACACCTGCAAAAAACCTGGCTTGCTCTGACAGGAAAAATATATTTTTGAATAAATATCTGTATTTTTTCTCCAGACAAAACATAGAAAACCATAGAGATCATACAAGAATACTTGCTTTTACACTTTTGAAATCCGTTTTAGCTATTCATGCTTCACCTGTAGTTTGTTAGGTACAATATACTGTGACTAAATCTATATGACAGATAATTGTTGCTAATATTTCAAATATCAAGGAATAAAGTTTCCACTGATGGAGTTATGCCACTGCAACCTGGCCCCATCAGTACAGGCTCATTTCCATTTGTGACAGATGAAAGCCTTTGGAAGCATGGAAACTTCAAAGACCATAACACCGAAATGCACAGCATTATGGATGCATAGATTCAGGAAAAGGCTGTTTTATCAAAGCTGGGGGGTAATTAATGCAAATCCCTAGACTTTCAAGCAGGTAAATAAGCATGAAAGCCTCACCCATTTCTGCAAAATTGCATATATTGGTTTGTTTTGGTTCAAGAAGCTGATGAGGAAGTCTAAAAATATGGCCCTTGTTAGGAATAAGACACAGATACATTTTCTATACTGTGAACTAGATTGTAAGTGCTATGTAAAGATGATAAATATTAATTAAAGTGAAGTTGGAGGGAAGGCTGAAGCTTAAGAAATGGTTTTGAGAGAATGAAGCACAGTGTCATGAGAGTCTAATCAGTAAGTAGGAAGCAAGAGACTTGAGACATTAATGTGATACCTGTCTGAAGTCAAAACTTTAACTCCTTTTATTACTTAGTCAAATGGTATAACAATGACTAAATGAAGGTGAACAGAAAATGGGTTTATTTATTTTTTAAAAACATTATCCTTGTCATTTTCCTTATAAGCATAAGAAAGTAAAAATACTAACATTTTCAGAAGAAAGACTTTCCAAAAGGAAATTCATTTTAGAACAAGATACTGCTTTTTGTGGCATATGTGTGTTGTGGTTTAACCCCGATCAGCAACCAAGCACCACACAGCCGCTNAGCTACTACAAAGAAAATGAACTAAGCTGAAACCAGAACAATGTGGAAAAGAAGTATTGCACCCCTTATTGGCATTTCCATTTTGCCTCCTGGAAAAAGTCACATTCCCCCAGAATTTCCCAATAAGCTGCATGAAGGTGAACATTTGTTTGTAGGGGTTTTTTTGTGCTTGGTTTCACTTCACTTTTAATACATCTACCAGAGGCCCAGAGTCAGGATACAAACCTTACACCCTTTGACAACCCTTCTTGGAAGATGCATGCCATTTGAACATTCATCTGAAGGGAGGGAGACAAGGAACTGTAATTTAAACAAAACTGAGTACATTCCAGAAAAAAAAACAAACACATTTTGA
The DNA here is from genome assembly GCA_013400535.1 of Scopus umbretta. Taxonomy (NCBI): domain Eukaryota; kingdom Metazoa; phylum Chordata; class Aves; order Pelecaniformes; family Scopidae; genus Scopus; species Scopus umbretta. The sequence continues at coordinate 16,151 of VZTL01038683.1, forward strand.
AAGGAAAGGTAACTCCAACACTAACACTCAGTTTTCTGTCTAAAAAGTTTAAATGTCTTTTTAGTTAAGTCACTGCTAAAATATATCACTGGATTCATCAAAATGTTTCAGGCCTGACAGACATGGGCTAAAAAGCGAAAAAAAAAAAAAAAAATTGTTTCCTTAGTACACATTTAAGGATTGTAAAAGGATTCTTTTAAATATTTTGTTCTACACTGATCATGAAAATAACTTTTTCTTCTTATGAATTCTATCATTGCATCATTAGATAGATTGGGGGGGTGTTTATCTTGTCTTATATAACAGATGGGTAGCTATCTTATAGTCCAGATTATTTCTTGCAAAGCTTCATTTTATTCTTTTAATTTTACCTTCTTTACTTTCCCATACTAATGAAGTTTTCAGTGTTTCTTTGTGAAAGATCTGCATTCACATAACAGGAATTACACAAATTTATGCCAAAGTTCCAAGAGAGATCTCCTTCTTCACAAACAGGTTTCTATGGTGATACTTTTTACACATCTTTTCATAAGCTTTACACTACCCTTTATCATGTTAATCTCCTAAAATATATTTGAATAAAGTTCCATAATACTTGTGTTTGGAGTTTGGCCAAAGTCAGTATTTTTTGTTTGCTTGTTTTGTTTTTTTTTTTTCTTCTCTAAAAAACATGTATTTCACAGCTTGGTTTTGTTTGCTCAGTCAGTTAATATATGATCCTCTTCAAATAAAGCCTTATGCATTGGTTTCCAACAAAAGCTTTTCTGATTTGTTTGCTATCTTTTGCTGATTTATATTTCTAGTAGCTAATAGCATTTTGCCAATTTAACTAATTTCACACAATAAAGATTTCAGCTGTAAATAATTCAGATTTGCAAAACAGTAACTAAAAGTCTGTATACTTGTATGTTTAATAGAAATTGACATGTTTTTACCTGATCTCTCTGTTTGCGGGTGTTTTACATATGAAGCAATGATATTTCTAAAACATATATATACTCATAGAATCATAGAATTATTAAGTTTGGAAAAGACCTCTGAGATCATCTAGTCCAACCGTCAACCCAACAACACCATGTCTACTAAACCTTGTCCTGGAGTGTCACATCCACACATTTTTTTAACACCTCCAGGGATGGTGACTCCAACACCTCCCTGGGCAGCCTGTTTCAATGCTCAGCAACACCACCATCTATGCGTTATAATCCCTGTCTCCTAAGCAAAGTGGTACTGAGATTCAGATTAATGGCAACTTCTTTAGGAATGTCACTGTAAGGTTTCTAAGATTTCTGTAAGGTTTTGTTATTCCTCATTCCTCATGTGAAGGAAAATAACATTCTTGATCTTCCAGTCTTCATTGAAGGGCAATCCTCTCATAGGAGGTGTTTCTGCTTATATGGGATTGCATCATTTTTGAAGATGGTGTAATGATCATAGCATGACTTCAGAATGCAGACAGACCTTCCAATACTCTCTTGGACTCCTTGTCAACACTGACAAATAATACGACTTTTGAGCAGGAAGCAGGAAGGACAGCATAACAGTCCATGCCTTTCCCTGGAAGGTGCTATGTCCATTCTTTGGTCCCAGGTACAAATTTTTCAGGGTCACAATATACTGATACTGTCCTATCTGCCTATTAAATAAGAAAAATATGTCAAAGGAAAGTCTTAGGATTCTGACACTACAAAAACTGTTAAAAAATGTTACCTGTTCAGCTTTTGGTTCACTGGCAGTGACTATCACTTCTTGTGTAGCTGGGATTCATCTTCCTGGCTTTAGCCCTCAGAAAAGTAGGCATTGACACTAAGAGAGTTGAGTGAAATCAAGAGACACTTGATAGAAATAGGTATTTCCAGAAAGCGATTCACCTAACTGCAAAATACAGAGGATGAATGGTGTCCTGGAGATTTTTTTCACTCCTTTGATTATTAGATAATGACCTGAGACTACGTGCTTAATTCTAGCCATTTCCTAGGTGAGATTCGTATGCTCACCTTCGTATGTTATATGCCCTTCATCACTCTACACACTTATTCTTATATTGCATATTCCTCAGGGGGAGGAGAATTTTATCCTCTTATGACTTGCATGAAACTGAAGCAAAAACTATATTTAAAAATTTCCTGTACTGAATTCATCAAAGGTAGATTTCTTAAATCCCTGCTCAGCAGTCTGTTTATGATTGTGTCCTTCATTTGATCACAAATAGGCATTATAACTATTTAGATAGAGCAGATTTTTTCTCTATATTTAACTGATCACTGCTTTCTGCCACTTTTTTGACTATTAAAACTTCCAGATGCTTTCAAATTGTACCATGATTCATACAGCTATTTGGAAATTATTGCTTCCTTTTTTCCATCTTCAGCAATCAGTTTTAGGTTATGTATTCCTTTTAATAAGCTGATTCATGCCAGGTGCCAGTTTTTCTCATCTTTTAAGAAACCAAATGACAAAGAAAGTTAATGATGAAAAACTGCACCACTGGGAGGTCAAATAGTTCATTTTCTGACACAGACTCATTAGATGATGTGGCACACACCAAGGGTGGCATTGATTACCATAGCCTCTGTACTCTTAAAGGTTAATGATCAGGATAATTAGCTGACCTATTGGAACCACATAACATTCAATTGAGATAAGTGACAGGTGACTGTAGTTATTAAAATAGACCAGAAACAGACTCTGACATTGCCACTTACTTATTAAAAATTGCCTGTAAGAAAAACTGTGGAAAACATCAGCTGTTTCTTTTAGGAAGGTCTAGTTTAACACTTCCTGTTCCCTCTATTTTATCAATATCCTATTGCCCCAAATATCTTGTTTGTAAAAAAAAAA
>VZTL01038689.1:5993-53329 GCA_013400535.1 Scopus umbretta
TCCCGGGCTTGGAAATGGCAAATCCCGCCCTTTTTTTTTTTTTCTTTTTTTTTTTTTTTCTTTAAACTGAAAGGCTAGACAATCAGTGGAACAAGTTGTATTAGGATGCAGCTTCATCAAGACGTGAATTTTTCTTTTTGGGAATATGTTCTGGTCTGACTACAGAGTAATTCTCTGCATTCTATCTAGATAGGTTATTAGGATAATTCATTCTGGATTTGTAAGTGTGTATCATAGATAGGACATAGCTTAACTTAAGTTTTAAAGTGGCTTGAATCAGCATTATTGCCAAAGGGAGAAGGTCTGCCCAGCCTTCAGTGTCTGCTGCTTTGTGCTTTTGCACAGTTGCTCAGTGAAACAGGATAGGGAGTTTACCCACATCAGCAGTACCCATCTTTTATTTCTGTGAGGATCACATTTCTGATCATACCGACGTTTGTGACAGCACAAAGAAGGGATCAGCATTGGGAGGAAACTAACAGGCAAGAGATTCCTACCCCTGATGGCAGTGCTGGCTTATGGATATTTACAGTTATGGTCTGGGTGAGCAGTATGGATGTAGATACAATCTGATCTGAGGCTAGTTGCTGCGCGTTGAGTTTCATGGCGATTGGAGCCAATGTAGATCTGCCACAGCCCCATCCTCCCAATCCCAGCCACATTTTGGTGCCTCCCTCCAGCCAGTGCTGCTGTTGATATCATGGAGCAGTGAGCCAGCTCAGGCAGCTGATCCCATGGAAAACCAGTTGTTGCTTCTGCTGTTGTCTACAGCAGCTCCTTGAACTGATGCCATCGCTTGGGTGCCCATGCTGATGCAACGGCCAAGGACCGTGCAGCCAAGATAGCCGGGGGCCATGGCAGCCCTACCTTGTGTTGGCTCGAGCACTGTGGGACTGCACCCACACAGTGTGTCAGTGGAAATACGCTGTTGCTTGTGATACACTGCGAGCAGATGGCAGTCTGTGTGTCTGAGGATCTGGCTGTATTGCTGATTGATGTGGCCGTGCTAGCTGCAAACTAGCTAGCGTGGATAGCGATCGCATTGATGAGATGATGATGTGGGTTTACAGGCTGAGTGTATCTCTGGGTCTCCAGAAGATTTGTACAGCCCACGCTGAAATCTTTCCTGCCAGTTATTTGCCACTGTTCTAATGTCTTCACTGCCTAGAAATCCCTCCTTTTATTGAGATCCTCATCGAGTATGCCCTGTGGGTCTTCTGGCATCAAGCGCATAATGAATTCACCCCTTTATTGTTTTTAATTTCCCTAGTCTATCTTTTTAAGTAGCTGCTGCTTCTGTAATTTTTTTTTTTTTCTATTGAATCCTTTTTTTTCCCCCACGTACAATTGCTTGGAACCATTCAATTTTTTAATCCTTGTTCATTTATTTATTTTTCTCTGCTAAATTCTGTTTGTAGAGGAAATTGTGACTGTTTCTTGTGGCCTGTGTATAACTTCCTGCAGTCAGGAAACCAAATAGCACCAGTCAATCTTCCGCTGTCAGATCTTGGCTCACAGGGTATGCTGCAAATTGAAAGTGAGAAGGATTAGTCTGCACATCTCACTTTAGATGAAGGGGAGTGGAAAGGATTTTCTGTCTCTATGCCCTTCCTGCTCTTTTGTCCCTTGTCTTGCTGCTGAGTTTGCATCTGAACCAGAAAAATAGTGTGGCTAGAACTACGTTGTAACATGGTTTACCATCTGTGACAGACACTGTCTGATAGACATGACTGTCATGAACTATAAAAATAATAGCAATAAGTTCAAGCACGTTATGTTTCTAAAAGTGGAAGGAGAAGGGTGCTGGAAACATTATTTAGGCTTCCCCTCTGAGTTTATAGGGAGATAAGGGAGTAGGTAAACTATATTGTTGAGGAGTAGAGATCTTGGCTAGAGAACATGTTTTCCGTTGATAATATTCATTGCAGCCTTTGAACAGTAACCTCTTCAGGGACTTCTTCAAGACACTGGTCATGAATTAAAACAAGATTAGAAAACTCTTACATTTCTTGCATTTCAGTCAAGAAATAACTTACTTCATTTGATAAACACCTCCTGTGATAAATATTTCCAAGGAAAACAGTCTTTATCTAATACATTCTTTATATCTTTATGGCATATGGTCAGAACAAATGGAATTTAAAATTGCCTTTCGGCTGTTATCTACTATATTCTCTTGATTCATCACTAAGCGTATTTTCTGTTTGGTTGGGTATTGTGTTCTGACATGCTTTTTATTTTGCAATGGAAAATGAAAGGTCATAGGTCAGTATTGGAGGTTTGGGGAAATAAAAAATAATGACATATACCCCTGTTATTTTTTGTTCTGCCTGAGAGGGTTACTTGAGGCAGGGAAAACTGGTATCTTCTTTGCACGTATGTAGAGATTTCTTAATTTATTTTCTGTTTTATTAAAAGCAGAAAGAGCTTACAAACTGACCCCATTTGATGACACTATGCATTCAGAAAATGCATTCAAATCTTAAATACCAACTTAAAAGAAATTCCTGAATAAGCTCTTGCACATTTTTTCATATTGCTTTGGGGCACTGTCTAGAAAACAGCACAAGTGTTTAGTGTGTAGAAAGTGTGTGTTTTAATAGGCACCTTCTCAGCATATGCATAGTTGCAGTTCTGTACTCCAACCTCAGGCCCAAATTCTGAGTTCAGTGGGAGGTTTTTCAGGCCAAATTTCAGGCTGCGCATACTGCATCGATGTATATAAAACTGATCTGTCATGTAAATTTAAAATCATCTTTCATTTGTATAGTCTTTTAGCAGTATGAATGAATGCGCCAAGTACACTTGGAAAAAATAATACCTTAATTTTTTCAGTCTAGCATCTTCACTTTGACTGTATATTGACTACATCAGGTTTTAAAAACATACTACTATAAAACGTGTATGTTTCTACCTGCCCATTTTTCTGATTCTAAGGCATTATAAAGATGTATTAGAATCTGATTAAAAGCCTGTAATTACAGAGACTGGATTTTATCCAATTGCCAATGAGTGTGCCTGGATTTATATTTGTAAGTTCCTTCCTAAATCGTGTGGATGGAAACTAAATACTTAATATGTTATAACAAATGATGGAAAGTAAGATGTATAGAATTAAAGGCATATTTCTTAAAACAGGGGAATCATCATGATACTGCAAGCAAATCAGAGCAGTTGAATAAATGTTGAGTTTAATGGATTGCTCTCTTACAAATGTTCACAGTAGGCAGTTTGTTTAGAGTTAAATGATAATCTGAGCTTCGTAGACACTGGAGTGAATGAATAAAGCAATCATTATAGGAATTGCACTGTAGGTACACGCTAATGTTACAGATTTTTTAATGGACAATAGTGCCATGCTGGGAGCAATTTCACGACAGACAGTTTCAAACAGAACACCCACTGATGACCTGTTGTCTGAAAGCATTACTCTCTTTGTCAAACATCTTATCTGAAAGGCTCTAAAAGATATTGCAAACCTATTACAAACGGACTCTTCAGTATCTGTTTTTATGCTGAAAGTTGAAGTGTGTATCAACTGAGGCAACAAATGTATGCAGATTGCAGGAGGAAATTGGGCAGAATTCGATTCAGTCAGGACAATAATGCACTGCATGTGGGAAAAGTGAATCTGTTAACAGACATAGGATACATTCATACAGTAGTACATATTCATACATTCATAAATTCATACAATAGTACATATTTACATTGTATATTAGGAAAAATTTCTTTACTGAAAGAGTGGTCAAGCACTGGAACAGGCTGCCCAGGGAGGTGGTGGAGTCCCTATCCCTGGGGGTGTTCAAAAAACATGTAGATGTGGCACTTTGAGGCATGGTTTAGTAGGCATGGTGGTGTTGGGTTGATGGTTGGACTAGATGATCTCAGAGGTCTTTTCCAACCTTAATGATTTTATGATTCTATATATGATTAATTAGTATCCTGATATATTGAGGGTCATGTTAGTGTAAAATCTGGGCTGTGGTATTGCTGCTAGTTTTGCTGTGGCATATCACTTTCATAGTGGTGCTTGTGCAATAGCTAATGAACCAAATGTGAGCTGTTTTTCAAAAAAAAAAAAAAAAAAAAGGTGTGATAAGATATTTGCATAGTTGTTTTTTAGCTAAAATGTTTCCCATTCTCATTTGATAGTAGTTATATGAACAGTTGTGCCACCAGCTGCAGGAGCAAGTGATGGGTGTATGGCAATACTTGCATCCAATTCTAACCTGATTGATAGAGCATATTCTTTTCTGTTGTCAGCTCTGTATCTTATGTTACAGGATCTGTCACTTAATCCCAGCAACTTTGTTCCTGCTTTTTCTTTTCCATTGATGACTTCAGCCTAATAGAAAGCAACTAATGTGATAGCTGGTAAAAAAGTACTGTCTTCCAGAGCCTGTTCAGTATGAATTTTAGTAACAATGATCAAATTAGTGCTGTTGAAGGCATTCAAGGTCTACTGTGATTGCTTCGCAGTCAGTTCACCTCTTTTGTTTCCAGTAAAATGTTGAAGCAATACAATAAGATTATTTTGGTCCTATAAAATGTGTGCCAAGGGCCAATCTAACAGTTTGCTAATAATAACGCACAAATTACTGTGAGCAAGCATTTTTGAGAGCCAGAATCCTCAACAAAAAAACATAAAAAGGGAGAAGCTCGGAGCCAGCCAGTGAATGAGTGCAGGCTCATCAGACTCCAGCTCTGGCACATTGCCAATAATTAAGATGTCAGTTTAAAATAAACTTTACATCATTCATGAGGGGACCACAAGTGACCTTTGAAATATAAATGAAAAGCATGCAAGTGACCTCCTAATTTCTTCTTTTACTCTGGTATTTTTAGAAGAGCCGTAACATCTTATTTCTTCCTCTCTTCAGGCTCAATGAGAAGACTGCCATCGTTTGCTCTCAGCGTTAGTTGTGGAATCAGTCTGATACCATATTACCTCTGGGTAGTAAATTATAGAGTTTAATTGGAGAGGTACAGGCAGTAGCTACAAAAAAGATTATTCTCTCTTCAGTGAAAGCTTTGATTCTACTGGAGGCTCATCTCCCATTCCCCAAGGAGCAGTGTGAGACTGCAAGAAGAACTACGTGTCAGATTATCTGTAATGGGAAGGCTCTAGAGAATATTTAGCATCTAGTGACTGAAAACTAAAAATAAGTTCATTGCTACTTAATATTGATGTGTCAACTCTCTGTTTTGATCTTTTTGACGTGACTTCCAGAGTTTTCTTTCCATTTGAGACTGGGAGTGAGTTTGGAATGATGTGTGCCACTTACAGGAATAATATGTCTCCATTCCCCGATTTCCAGAAATAGAAGTGAGTTTATTCCTAGCAGGAGTAGCCTGATGGGCATAGTGCAGGTGCAACCTAGTGCAGGGGCAAATTTCTTCTATCCTTATTCCATACAGCAAGGAGATGGAGAGAGTGTTAGTGTGGAACATCACCTTGCTGTGAGCCCGATGGGAGAGCCCCAAGGAGAACATGTTCTCCATGGTCATACTGTGCCCTTTCAAAGATCCCCTTGGTCTGTCAGAGTGATGTGAAGATCCTTCACGTACCAGACAACGTTTCTCTTTGTGTGTTCCTGCTGGGACTCGAAATTAAACAGTGTGACTGCTTTGTGAAGCTTTATATTTACATTAAAAAAAAATTCAAAATGAAAAAAAAATCAACATTGTGGCCTTTAAAAATGTGAATAGGTTCTTAGGATTTAAGAACTATTTAGCGAATAGTAAGTGTGGTTTATACATTTCTTAGAGACATTTTGCATATGGTAAAATAAAAAAAATTGTAAATGTAGCGACTAGGCAGAATTACTTTTGAAGAGGAGGGATCAGTAATTGTTCCTTATGAGACAGGTAGTGCGGTAACACAGTATTTCTAAATGTGGTTCCTGAGACAGATGAGGCACATGACCTTGTTTCAGATGCTGGCAAGCAGTTTTCTGCTTTCTTTTTTCTCTCTTTTCATCAGAAGGGGCAGTACGCTGTTCCCCACTAGGTAGCCCCTGCCAGGGGATGGCAGGAACTGCAGAGACTTTTCTATGAGGATTCACACTGTCCCGGGTGCCTCCAGGTGGGAAAGCAGTCTCCCAGGGGCAGACTGGGCATCTGGGTAGAGGTAGCAGCAGAGCCTCAGGGCAAGATGAACTGAGGCAAGAACAGTACACATCGAGTAACTCATTGTAAGAAGCAATGATCTCGCAAAGCTTTTAAAAACAAAGGACTTTTCATCCAAATTTTCTCAAAGCTTCATTCAGCTAAAGCGTTATTATTTCCTTTGTTTTCTAAGTAAGGTGAGGTTTTCTTGCCCAGCTACCATGTTTCACTCTAGAGACAGCTGCATTTTTAGTCCTAAGCAGAGTCAATTCCACCTTACATTACACAGCTACCTTTTATGAATGCTTTGACATTTAATCCACAAGTAGCCCTCACTTGTTATTGCCCAATCGCCAGCATGTTATGGTTTCTTGGTGCCATTATGAAGGCCTTGTTAGAAGGGACTTCCATTTTGTGTTGCTATGCAGCCACCCGATCTCTGCAGCACGGCATAAGAGCAGATGACTACACAGGTGTTTGGGAGCAAGACTCTTTTGAAATTCTCAAGTAAAAATGCTGATGGTAATTTAATGATGGTTATGATGGTATTTTAATGATGACGATGGTAAAACATTGAGTGTTTTATGTTTTACTGTTTGATATAAATGTCCAAAAATAAACGTTTAAAACTTTTGAAGTTATGTTCTCCCTTAAGCTCAGCAAAGCAGAAATTTAAGATTTCTGAGATTACATAACCAAAGATGCAGAAAAATCATTTAATAAGACACGAGATAAAAATTGCAGGCAACAATCATGTTCTCATGTTTTCCACATTGCCTTATCTGCCTGTTCCACTTCTATCATAGTAATTTCTGCCTTTTCCTTTGTCTTATGCATCTATCACTTAATTACCTAGAATGATAACAATATCTTTTGCGTATTAAAATTGATCATTGAATAAGTTATAGCAAAGTAGATGATTTAGATGTGATTATCACTTATTTATTTTTATGATTTATAAGACTTTAGAACATTACAAACTTTGTGGATTAAAGTAATGATGCTTCTGGCTCAGTATCTGACAGTAGCCCACTGTGCATGCTAAGATAAAGTATAGGACTAGGAAAGACTGTACTGATAACTCCCAGAATAGTTTCTCAGCCTCTAACAATTTGTGCAGAATTTAAACAAAAATATGCCTATTTTTAGATGCCTTTGACAGTCATTCTGAAGACAAATAATAAAGGTAGTAGTTAGCAGTAGTCTTTGTTCCTGCCTACCTGTTACTAAGAAGCAAGTCCTTCTCAAATTTTCCAGTATACTCATAAACCCCCAAATGTATCGAGTCCTTCATCCTCCTACTTGTCTTAAGACACTGGGGAACTAGTTAGTTTGGGCCATTTGTCTGAAGTCCAGAGAAACTGAAAATTTAAAACCAAACTGTCAGGTGAAAAGAGGCAGTATCTTCTGCTGAGGTCGTGCTGTCTTTTAAATTGCCTTGACTTCATCTTTCAGCTGCAACACTGGGGTATGATCTTTTAAAGTGGACAACTCGTAAGGGCTTTGTAGGCTCACTTATGCACATGCTAAATAATGTTTTCTATTTCTGGGACACTGATGCCATGTGTGTCTACTAAGAAGTACACTTCCATTTAATACTAAGCAAAGAAGAAACTAAATCTGTACAAGATTCAGTCAAAGTCAAACATGCTAAACAAATAATGAGATATTATGGCAGAAAGGGCATAAAGAGATAAGGCAGGATCGAGGAAGGTGTTCCTAGAGAGTCACAGCAGCAACAGTATTTGATTTGAATTCACTTGAGAGAAAGGGAACAAGGCCTAAAATTTGAGAGATCCCAGGTTTAATTAACAAAAACCCACAAATATCCTAGCTCTCTTGCTAATCTGTGGTCATAGATGCAAGTGAAAAAAGATATGGATCTTAATTCACTCTTGACAGTGTAATGAGGTATAGGAAGTGAAGAAGAAACTACAAATTAATATTTTATGTGGGGCCTCTGTGGAGTTCCTGATCAGCTACTCCAGACAAGACTTTTCCCTGGAACAGTTACCGCATTTGCTGCACAGCACAGGCTCTTCACTCACCTTCTTCTGTGGGTAGTACCCTGGAAATCAGATTGACACCTGGTATAATTACATTACAAGACAAAAATCGAGAATAGGAGTTCTTAAGTTACTTGTATTGAGGTATGTTCAATGTGAGTATATATTCAATACCTCTTTTTCATTTGTATAGTTACAAACCTTATCCTTCAAGAGACATGCCATCATGTCAGACAAAGCTTTCTCACACATCTTGTTGAGGGAAGCAGGTTAAGCGTGTTCTAGCCATTTCTTTGGTGTGACGTATTGTGGAAAGGCGAAGTCCTTCAAAGACCGCTTCCTTAGAGATGGAAGAGTATGTGTATTCCTAAGTATGTCAGTGGCAGGTGTCTTTGGCACTATGAAAGGCAGTATTCATTTTGTGACTGAATAATTCATATTATTTGAAATTGAACACTTTTATAACTAGACTTTTGAAGGAATCTCAGTGGATATTTTGTGACCATTGTAAATGCCTCGAGACAAAATTTATGGTTATTTTTCAGTACATACAAGATGTATTGAATGTAGTCCAACAAGATATTCCTAAAATAACTGCTGCTTCAAAATGAGTGAAGCCATTTTTTATTCTATTGAAGAGTTTTGAATTCCTTACTCTGGGAGGGAAAGAATCTTCCTCTGAAAAAGCTGGAAATGTTCAGTGGCAAGACTGAGAAAGCGACACATAACCTCAAGGAAACAAATGCCATGTACTGTTTGCTGTGCCCGTTTCTTGTTAAGACACTAGCATCTCAAGATGGAGGGCTCTTTTTTGGCTGTTTGAAGATTACGCTGCTGCACACTATCATGCTGCATATAAAGCATTCTGGACCTGAAAGTTGCATCATTGACATGTCTTCATTATTTCTCTTTCTCTTAGATCCTGAACTGTATAAATTATCATCCATCTAAAAGTTGGAGAGATGCGCCTTTAGAGGTGGAATGCTTTTTTGTAGTAGTATCAGATTTCCCAGGGAGCAGCCTTTTGCCGTATTAACATACGGAGATGGATGGAAAAGGCTTTCTTCCCGAGCAGTTCACCAGCACCTTTCTCCTTTGATTATTTCAATCTGATCATTCAGGCCTGTCTGCTGAATCACACTCTATTTGAGTAGCCTCTAAGCTTAGTTAGTCTGCTGCTTGCAACAAGCTCTGCAAAGTGCTCCAGTGGAGGTTTATACTGTGCTTGCTTCCCTTGTGATACTGAAATTTGGGAAGGGCCACGTGCATGTCTTCTCACCAGCAGGAAGCTTCTCCCTGGGGGCTGACATCAGGTTTTAATGGTTGAAACTGTTTGAACTGCATGGTGACTTTCTTCCTTTACCTCTTTTTTTTCCTCTTTTTCTCTTTTTTCCTCTTTTTCTCATTGAAAATCACCTTTCTAGTGACTGTTGTCTAAGCTAAAGGAGCTGATGAAATCCAGGCTCTCAAAGCATGCCCAGACATTGCATTCCTTAGTGGTCACTTTTAGACTTTGTCCAAAGTGAGAATCTCACCTTAGCCCACCAGTCCATCCTCAGTTCCCCTTTTCTTTCCCAGTTCTCACCAAAATCTTGCCCAATCCCAGATGGCACAAAACTCTTCAGACATTGCACAGGCTGAAATTTTTTATTAGAAAAACTGCAATTATTTCAGCTCTCAGTTAAGGTTTTTATTGTGTATGTGAAGAGCTTACAGAGACAGTCTCTGTGTACCCAGAGGTTATCAGAATGCCTTTCTGGGTGTCAAACTAAATCTTAACTAGGTTGAGGCTTATGAGGTTGTGTATGAAATATGAATTATTGATCCTTGGATTTCCAGATGCGGTTTGGTGTCCTGATACTGTGGGTGTGAAATTGGTGTAGATCATATGCTTATGTTTGTATGGTTGTCTTACAGCTTTTTTTAATGTTGGACTCTCCTTTTGCCTTCAGACAAGTGTGCAACTGTCTCTCTAGGAATGCATTCTGCCCCAAGTTACTCCAGGAATGGGTTTTTTCTAACCTTACAGAAACTGTGGCTCTTTACAATGCATCAGCTCCACCACAGTTTCCACACCTCATCTTCCAGCAAAACTAACTGCTCAGCTGGGATTCAGATTTATCAAGAAAATGAGTGATAATGGATCTGTTATTCTCATGCTGTGGTAATGGCTATGGCATACGAGGTCTTGCTGTTGTATAACAGGGGTGGTTGTTGCAATTACAGTCAGTGTAAACAACTGGCCAGAACCACAGTTCTCAGAGGAAAATGAGCTTTGAGAAGCAATTCAGGCAGAAATAATTCTCTTTCAACAGAGGAGCACCTTCTAGTGGTATTTAATGAATATGGCAGCTAGTTAAACAGTGAGTTCTTTTCTCTAAATAAGGAGACATAAATATGCTAGATGAAGAATAGTAATGAATGTTTTTGTACACTATTTTTGTGATTAAATTGATAATTCATTTTAAAATGAAGGAAAAACCAAACATGAGTAAGGAAAGCATATATCTGAAAAAAAGACAATTTTTCAGTTACACCTGTCCCCCCCCCTCCAACCTATTAGCTTACTATCTTTTTATGCACTTACCATTAAGTAGTATTTTTATCTGTTCTACTGTGGAACGTACCCACCCTTTGGCTTTTTTTAGTAATGAAAATTTTGTTTCGTTATATATCTGATTTAGCTCCAAAGGAAATCTGCTATGGAACTGTTATTTTGTCCAAAGTTTCATTGATTGTTAACACAGTTTCTCCATCCAGTTTATTTCTAGTGAAGATATATTTCTCAGTACAGTATTTGCCATGGTTACTTACTTTTGGAAATAACATAGTATCAAATGATTTAAAATTAATTTTTTCCAAAGTTACTACTAAATACAGTGGATAAGGTGGTTTAGCTGATATTGTGGGTTTCTACTCTTTCAATTTGTATGTAGCAAATAATCCTTTTTGGACACCATTATATAGTGTACGTAATAAAAATGAATAATGTGCTATTTCTAGAAAGGCAAACCAGGATTAATGAGCAATGCTTAATATGTCATTGCAGGAGGTTTGTTTTGTGTGTTAGTGGAAGCTATCTGTATGAAACAGCTATTCATACTCAGATTTTCATTGTTTCCTTTGAATTTTGCAGCTTTGTGAAAAAAAGTCAAATACATGATTTGCAGGTCATTAAAAGAAGACATAGGTTTAATACCACTTTTTAATTCTGTAAACATAATCCTGTGCCATCAAAGTACAGAACTTCACCTTTGTTCCTGAAGAACTTTTTCGTCATCTGGAAACTTCAGCCCGAAGTTGAAATAGGTCTTGCAAACGTTTTAACCAGTGAAAGCTCATTCCGTATCACTTGTTTGGTGTGTGCCATTATGAAGTAAGTTTGCTGAAATAACTAGTATTTTTGCATCCTCTGTCCCACAATAGGAGGACAAAAGGGTGGCAGGACAACTGGGAACCTGGGGCAAAGTTAATGGAGTCAGGGCTTTGTCTAGGGCTTCTGTAACAGTGGGAATAAAATTCTGCAAAATATTGGAAGTGCCACGCAGTCACTTGTTAGAAGTACAACTGCCTAACCCTTAGGCTGTTTTGAGTCTGGTAGAATAATCATCAGCTTTCCTGCATGAAGATCCATGCTGTTTGCAGCACGTACTAATATTGATATAGGGCTCAGTTAACTGATTTTATCCCTTTTTGGTGCTCAATGTCTGTCTGGACATATACACAGATGCTAGCTGAGAATTTTATAGCTTATGAAACAATAGTTTTCACCAAGTCTGAAAACTCTCAGATCGAAGTGTGTGCCCCCTGTATTTCCTTGTAGCCTGGAGAGCCATCTTGGTTGTCATTGGAATATACTTTCTCTTGGTCCCACAATGTCAATTCTCCACTTGTGCATTTGAAATGCAAACACGCTCTGTAACCCCTGGGGTTCCCATTTGTGAGACCTAGTCACAGTGTCCAAAACAGACAGCATAGTTGCAAATATTTATTGAAGAAATAAAACAAGACCCATGCTTAATCTGTACGTACTGAAATTAAATCAGAAAGCTGTCTCTGGTCAGGGTTTCTTTTTTTCTGCATACTTTAAACCTCCAATTAGAACTGGAGAGAGGAAACCTCCTGCATGGGAGCTCTCATCCACTGAGGGGGATCTGGACAAAAAATAGTGTACTCTGTTCTTGACCAGGAATGAGTCTAGCTTGTTGTTTGGGGTTTTTTGGGTTGTTTGTTTGTTTGTTTTTTTAATTAAAATGAGCATTGTTTCACTTTCTTTGATACACAAATTCTTTTTGTTACAACAGCTGCTCTCTCCTGCATTTGACTGACCAAGCGACTACTTTTTTTTGCCTCAAGAAAATGTAAATCTCTTTTTTTCTCATGCTCACTGCCCGGTCTTTGATGACACAGCATGCATGCTTAGTAGCAACACTTGCATCCCTCCACTGAGTCCCAGAGACAGCGTTTCTTGCCTTAGTACCATAGAAAATCTCTGGCAAAGCTCATGGTTAAATCTAAATCTGTTTTGAGTTCCAGTTCAGCACTGGGGTTAGTTGTGGGTGGCTGTTCTCTGTTGACCTCTGCTGCATGTGTTTGATAGAAAGGGGTATTGCTCATTTAAATCATGCTAAAAGTTTGTTATGCATATTTGCTATAATTTAAATATATTATTTAAACATATTAAACTATTTACAGATGAACATATTCAACTATGATTCTATTTTTGTATGTTTATATTAATATTTTAATGTTTATATTAAGTTTTTATTTTAGTGTGCCATTTACTGCATTTTGAACTACTTACTGCAGTGACCATTTGTAAACCTTTAGATGCTCCTAGGTAGATGAGGATAAAATCTGCTTTGTTTTCTGACTCAAGAAATGCTTATTTATAAAGCATTTTACTTATTAAACATTTGTAGTTTATTTTAAAAGGCTGCATGATAGATAGATTCTAAGCAACTCCATTTACTGTGAGAAATAAGTTTGCAAATCAGTTTCAGTGCAGTTTCAGAAGAAGAGAACAAACAGTTTGGATAAAAAATTGAAATAATTATTTTGACAAGTCATTACAGAGTATTGCTGAACTGGTATTGAAGAACAGAGATTACGGCACTGCCCTTCAGAGTTCAACATCAGCATTATATGGGATAGAAATACTGCTATATTTCTTTTACCTACGGTGAAATTTGGATTCCAGTGAATTCAAAGAAGGAAAATGTAGTTTCTATTAGGCACTACAGATAAGATGATGAAACATTGTAGCTCTAAAATGAGAAAAAGTAGGAGTATCATGAAATTACTTTTAGAGGTCTGGCAGTTAATAAAACCATGTTTTTTAAAAAAGCTAAAAATTCTTAAAAGAATAGAGTGCAAGAATATAATTAATACTTACCTGCCCTCTAACCAACTTTTCTTTAGTTGTGCAGTAAAGGCATCTAATTTTTTTATCACGTTCATTTTATAACCTGGGATACTGTCACACAAAATTAAAAAATCTGCACCACAAGAACAAATGTGTTAGCATTTTCTATTGCTAATGCAGATTTTTAAGTTGCTTCCCTACTAAAAACTGTTCCAAAACATTATAGGAAATCAATATCTATTTTCACAGCTTTCCTTTTAACTGCATCAGCACAATTGTCTAAACCTGAAGTAATAACATCAGTAAGAGTGAAGTCTATAGTTAAAATTATACATTAAGTCTGTATAATAGAAATTGACAGATGCAAAAAAATTATGAATTAAGCCTGCCTACACACTGTAATTCTGGCATAACTTTAAGTCTTCCCATATTACCTGCATTTTACAGCTTTTTCACAACAGCAGCTCGAGGTGTTGCATCTAGGTAATAGTAATGACATTAATGTGAAGCAAAGAGGGAGATGTGGTGCCTTTATCAGTCCTGTGCAATGTTTGGCACAGCAGATGGCACTGACCACGACCACCCTGCTCTCCCTTGCCTTTGGGCAATGAAAAGGAAATGTCAGCCCTTTCCTTGCAGCAGCAAAAGTCTGTTTTCCTTTTCTTATTTTTTTGTTAAAAGATGAATGTGTGTTCTTACGAACATTTGTGTTTCTGTTCTTTTTTCTCTGAGAAATAGCAAAGCAGTCTTTAAAGAGTATGTGGCATTTTAGAGGAAGGCAGAGCGCTCTGTGTTTCACCTGCATTTGCTTACCTGTGGTTTCTAGTTCATGCCAGGCCCTTGAGACCACCCAAATCAGGTAAGATAGGCTGCACAAGAAGCCTGATGGAAAGCCATCTGGCTACTGATGTCGGTCTTCTGACTGGCATTGGCTGGACTGGTGGGAAAGCAGAGATCCTAGGTTCCTGTTGCCCTAGCACATGATGTACTTTGTGAGGACATTGCTTTTCTAGCTAGATCGGTAGCTGAGACCTTGACCATGTACATTTTGTGAAATTAGGCTGCATTTTACCTTAGACTGCAAAAGCTGAGAACTGCAGTGCTCACTGATTAAGGTTCACCTTTCCCAGCTGGAGGAAGCCTCATCCATGCTGAGTCATGTGAAGAGGAAGGGTAAGTGGTAAAAGAGAAGAGCTGCCAAGTGGTCATTTGGGAGAAGGCCTGAAAAGAGAGTTTGGGGGGCTATAGAGGTGGTAGGTCCCTGCATGGGGGCCAGCATGCCCCATCACTTCTGACGGTGGGCTCTAGGCACAGCGCAGGGAGACTTGGCAGCCCTGAGACTTGGATGTTTCTCTAAGGCAGGAGCAGAGAAGCTACGTTTCCCTGCGAAGTGGATGGGTGGACTTAGCCACGTTACCTGCCTCTGTTGTGGTTCCTCCAGCTGTAGAATCAGTCTAGGCATATTTTTTCTTCTGCCTGAAGAGCTTTGGCTTCCACTGATGAAAGCACTGTACAAAGGTGAAGTATTTTAATGGCCTTGTGGTACTGTTTGTCATAGCTTTTTGTCAAGTGAGGTGTTTCTGAGATGTGGAAAAGAAAAACTTTGATATCAGAATACATTTGTTTATGTATATTGAAGAGAAAACCAAACTTTCAGGAACATTAGAACATTTTTATTTTAAAAAGATAAGCTCATGTCTTAATAAGTGTGAAAACTTCAGGTATTTGTGAGATAAAAGTATTACAAAGACAAATGGAGAACAGTGGGTGCACAAAGATGGCTTTCCTTAGAAAGCAGCTTTGGGACATTTGTAGCAAAAGTTACCCCTTCAACTTAGAGGTTTTTGTTTTAACCATTTCTGCTTACAGAACAATGCGGAATTTACAGTAGTAAATGAGAAAGTTGTTTCTCTGACCACACACAGAAACAGTCAAATCTTTCAGGCCATGGTCTATTTTGTATTCGTCTGGTATATTACAAAGATGTCCATCACTGTAATATCTCAGAATGTAGATACGGTCCGTGAAAGCTACTCATACCTTGCAGTCAGTTTAGTAGGCTAATACATTATCACAACACTCAATAATGTGTTCAGACTCATGAGTTGGGCATTTAATTGGATACCGTGTCCTCAGATTTAATTCAAACAAAGATCTGAGAGAAACCAGTATTACAACATACTTGTCATAGTAGAAGATGTTGACTTTGGCTCTTAGCCATTTGCTTTCTTGTTCACTTATTGTAGCAAAATGGAATAAACTTACTTATTTTTATTCGTTTATGTCATTCTATCTGGGGAATATTATAATAAAACATTTTAGGAGCATGTATTTCCAAATAAAAATATGACCAAGTAAATATGAACAGATGTCTTGTGCCTTTTCACTCTTACTTTGTAGAAAACCTTTGCTTTCAGTTAGGACAACATTAGCATTAGTTCAGCATTAGTTGAACAAGAACACTTTAAAAAAGTGTGTTTAAATTGAACAGGCAAACAAATGTCTAGAAACCTTGTCAGCTACTAGAGTGTATTCACAGCTGAGTATCATGAAGAACATAAATAGCTGATGGTGAGAGAGGGAAGGGTTTTTTCATTAGTTTTGCACCCTGAAGATTATTTTTAAAGATTACCTAGTGCCTTTAGGCTCAGTCCAGCACAAGGCATGTTGTGTGAGATGCTCAGGCTGGGAGAACAGATGACAGAGGCACTGTGACACATATTTTTGTAGGAATGCCCGTCTTCTTTTTTTCCTTTCCTGTTCTTCATTATTTGGGGTTCATTGGGAATAATCTTTTCAGAAGCATAGGGTGGTTTTTTTGCTTTTCCTTACCCTTTTTCTCTATTGTACTTTGGGACCTCTGTTATAGATGGCTTTATTGATAGAAATTGTGTCAACCATGTAGTCAGCATTGCATCCAGCTACAGAAACAGACATGGAGTCAAGGATTTACTTTTCTAACACTGTTTACTCCATATTTTTCTTTCAGTGGGACACAAAAGGGAGCAATGCAGAAAAACGGGTTTCACTGGAGTTTCAGAGTCCAGTTTGTCCCTTGTTCTGCAGGTGAGCGCAGAACAGTGAACTGAGGAGCTAGGACACCCACCTTACTCAGTCCTACATAAGCGAACTGGAGGAGTCTCCAGCTTGCTCCTGCTTGTCCCCAGCAAAGACTTTAGAGCAGGGCTACCATCCATGCTGCCTGTATCTCTTGCTCCTGTTCTTGGGGGTCAGGGAGGGTCAAAGGATACACAGCAGAAATCACTGTCATCTTGATACATACTGTTTTATGGGAGTTTTTATCTTCTCAGTTGGCTGAGATCTGGATTCTCCCCTGGAAAAACAGGTCCCTGCCTGTTTGCTTCCCCGGTCCTTCCCCGGTTGCTGGCACAGCACGGTAAGCGCTCCTTGGTACTCTCCCAGGCCCATGATGGCAGTTGCTGGCATTGCTCCATTGTGGCCCATACAGCTCTTGGGTAGGGTGATGCTGACAGAAAGTAAAAAGCATCTCATTTTGCATCTTTCTGTGTGAGTATACTGTATATAGTTCAGTCAGACTGAGAATATAAAGGTCATTCTTGTTCAGTTAAATGCGTTTCATGTTTTGATTACCTGACCAGAATGAAATTTCTCCCTAGCTTTTCTTTTGAGTCGGACTCTCACACTGACTTCAAAGCATTTCCTTACTGTTGTCTTAGTTTTGCTTTTTACACGCTGAAACACAGGCAGAGGGAACCTAGACTTCGCCTGAGAATCGCTGCAGTCCATGTTAATGCTGCTTGCAAAAGACATTGCATATGAGTTGTGGAGGGGTTATCTATGAAGCTTTTAATTTATTGTATTCATCTTAGGCTCATTGGAGGCTTTCAATTCAATCTTTAATTGAAATTTGAAATTTTATTCTTGCCAACTTTGGATACTGGTGAGCACAGACTGCATTTATAGGTGTTATAAAGGCAGCACTTCAAGAGGGAACAATTCCATTTTTTTCCAAAATCAAGAAATGACTTTGATAAGGTTTTTCACAGTTTCTTCTGAACTGAATGCTTCTTTCCTCATTAACAACAAAAGACCATTCTAATGATACAGTAACATTAACATTTATATAGTAGATATTATACAGTGAGAATAGAATGATCTGTCTGAACAGAAAACCAACTGTTTTGCTATTAAAAATCATTACAGAATTTAGAGAAGGTGCTGCTCTAAGGCATTATTTCCTCTCCTGAAAAAGCTCACATATTAGAAGTCCAGGCAGGTAAAACCTGAGAATCTCTGCTTCCCAGAGATGTGAAGTTATCTTTTCTAGCCCAGGACTGCAGTGAGTTGTTATGTTTAATTTTGTGTCCAAAAGAAGCATATTTTGATTTCATGTTGCATTTTACCCAGCCTGAACACAGACAAATTAATTTGCTGAAAAGCAGTACTGAGGTGGAGAAAGGAGAAAGAAACAGTGTATCTATACCTTTAAAGATAAATTGAAAGACAAAAATGGCAAATGTTTGATTTTGAAAATAGCTTACTGTTTACAATCTTGGGTGCAATCTGGTGGGGGCAATAAACTCATTTAGCCCAGAGCTTCACACTGATCTCTCCTGTTCTATCCTTTTTCATGCTGAGAGCACCTTTGTCACTAAATGGCATTGACGTGGTTTCTGTATCAGTCTGAGATGTAAGTGTATTTTGTAGTAGGTAATTGCCCGTGGGTGTCCATTCATGGATTAACAAGCTCTCTTTTGTAAGGGAGCCAAGGCATTGTTAATAACCCTGCCATGTTTCCAACAGACAATTCATGTGTAAAAAGAAAAAAAAAAAAAAAAAGGTAAATAGTTTTCTTTTAAAATAAGAGAAAATTAAGGATTAAGAAGTCATCGAAGGAAAAAAAGCAGCACTTACAGCAAGGTGAGTACATAACTTCCCTAAACAGAATATAGGCATGCAATTTTGCTACAGGATCCTGTGAGATTGCTAGTACATCTGAACACATGTAAAGTGTTCCAGATTATCAGGACCTGCTTTTTCATTTCATGTCACAGTTCTAGAAAATGAAAAAACCCATTGTTCTAGCTATTATATATACATATACATTTACTCAATACAATTGAAACATACAAGAGAGATTTAATACCAATGTAGAACAGAATTATTTTTACATAGAGACACGTGAGGACAGAATGATATTAAAACTGTGGAAATTAAAGAATTAAGACACCATACAAAGTATATGAAAAAGTACTTTGTCATAGTACTTCTGAAAATAATGTGCTCACTGGTATATGGGCTTTTATAATTAACGAGGTAGTGTGTGAGACTTGGCAAGAAAGCAGGTCAGCATGTGCTTGATGATTATTTTGCCCATAAAATGTATTGAGAGAACACATATTTAACGACTCTTGAAGGTGGATGTTCTTTGATGACTATACATTGTGCTGTTTTTAATAATTAAAGTGCAGCATAGACAAATTACCTTGGACTGTCCTGAAACTGTGATGCTAAGACCCTAAATGAACAGAAGCAGCACTCCTGAGTAGCAGCATCTCTTACTCTTCTTACAGCTCAGCCACCTCTGTATTTCAGAGCTGTCCTTGCTGGCAAGTTCAGCGTTCATGGCAGAACAACACACTCCCCTGAAGCAGAACATTTATGAGAAACAGCTGTAATTGCCCAAGGTTTGGGGGGCACCACCAGTGTGCCCTGCCTACCAGTTTGGAACAGCTGCTGCCTGGGGGAAGACTTAACAAAGCTCTTCAATCCGTGCTCGTTTGCTTCATGAGTAGATTCACCGTGGCTCTGATTATACTCAGGGACTTTACCTTATTTATTTTTTGTTTATTTGTTTTCGGAGATGCGCTGCACTTATCTGGGTTTATGAGGTTCCACTGGCAGTGTCAGTGGAACTCTAGTGCAAGCAGCATTAAAATGAAGTACTTGTAGAAAGCCTCTCTGCAAGTGCTCGAGAAGTTCAGCCGTAAGCATCATGATTGTTACTAATCACACAGTCCAATCAGAGCATCACTTACAAACATATGAAAAAATAATTATCAGAAACTATCAGAAGGCTCCTCAACACTGTGTGCGCTTAATCTTACTGTGTTTTTCTGGCCAAGAATTAAAGTAGCTACTTAGAACTTTTCTTCATTGTTCATTCCATATCGCATGTATGTACAGGTAAGAAGTGCTATTTAACAAGAAATTAAGGTATGTTTGTGACAAGAATATTTAAAATGCCAATTCTGTAAAGCTAGTGTTTCTTTTCTAGTAGGTGTGCACATTAAGTTTTACTCTGCATTGCTGTCTATTCTTGCTTACTCAGGAGACTGCTGTACAATACAGGAGACCAAATTTTAAATGGGTCTGATGATGCAAGGCCAAATGGGCAGTGGGAGATGCATGTCTTTGTAGACTGGTGTTTAAGGCATTGTTCTTGGGGACAGAGTGATGTCCTTTACCCTTCCTGTCAGACAACAGCAGCACTGGCATTTGGGGTGACATTTTATACTTTTAATTCTTTGATAGAATGTCTTATTTGCTACCGTAAAAATGATTGGGTCAAGGCAACTATTGATGCTGCAGATGATCTCTGTGACTTTATAAATGGCACTTAATGTGCTTATGTTCCCACAGGGTGACTGACAATTAATTCTGTAAGTTAGTATCACCATCATCATAACATGATAAGGTATGAAAGACACAGCAAATACAATCATAGCGGCTGAAATCAGTAACAGAGGTCTAACAAGTCTGTTCCTTCTTTGCTGACGTTTACTAAGTTGTAGTAATGCTTTGAGAGTCAACACGTAGCACGTAAAGATGACTGTGACTGGAATTAGGAATCTCAGTACAATCTTGGAGAGTGTCAATGGCACCGCAAATTGTAAAGGTCCTTCAGTGCCATCCAGGGAATCTATGATGTCATGTTGTCTTCCAGCTGCAACTGTGTAGTACATCTCCGGCATTGATGCAATCACTATGAAGATCCATACTGCAATGGTACAAAACACAGCCTTTCCTTTGTCCCACCATGTTAATGTAGTGATAGGATGGACAGCACCTATATATCTGTCAAAACTGATGAGTGTCAGGAAATAAACACTTCCGTAGATATTAATACTAAAAAATAGTTTTATGATCTGATGAAATGCTTGACTGGGAAAGACAGCTAACTTCTGGAGACTGTAATATACTGAAAAAGGTGCCATGAGAGTCCAAGTAAAGTCACACAGTGCCAAATTAAAGAGAAATATGGTATTGGTAGTCCATGTCTTCATGCAGTACACATAATGTTGTAGTGCAAGTATATTGCCTAGAAAGCCTGTTAATAAAGTGAAAAGGCAAACCAGAATCAGCAAATAACAGTACCACTCCAGCTTAGGATTTCTGTTGCAAATGATAATAGTGCAAGTACCATTCATCATCTTTCCGTGGAGTATGCCTGAAGGGAAAAGAGAGACCAACAGCTTTTAAAATAGAAATTGAAGTAGATGTATCGAATTTAAAATTCAAAACTTTTAAGTTAAATCCAGTATGTTTGAACTGGCAAAAGAATTCAGAATATGATATGATGTACAAGCTCTCCTCTAGCTGAAAAAATTGTAAATTCCAAGTAGGTAACACTTAAAGCTTACACTACAACACCAGCACAGGCAGATCTTCATGAGTTTTTATCCAAACCTTTATATTCTTTCCTCTCTCATATTTACTGCAGTGTATGATAGATGATGGGAAAAAAAGCATGCACCCTCAGTAACAGCAGTGTCCCCTTGCCCGCTAACATATCTCTGTCTGTCTTTGGAAGAAGCAGAGGAAAGGACAGGAGGACAGTAACTGCTCACGCTCGTTCCATCCTTGCTTTCATTGCCTTAAGTATCCATCCATACTCAAGGATGAAATTCTGCTTGTGAAGGCCACGGCAACCTTTCCATTTAAAGCACTGGACAAACTGCTTTTTTCTTATTTTACTTTCTTCAGTAAATGAATGTCCCAGGCCAAAAACATTGTGCTTATGGTAGGGTTAGAGAGAGTTAATTTTGTCTCACTCTTTAAGGCCCAGTTTGTATCAATGCCCATTATGGAATATCTGGAATATAGATCTTCAGTGTATTTTTCAAAGCAAGGTCTTTACGCTTGTGAAGTCTTACGTTTAATCCCCATGATTTTGTACTCCTAATAAAAACAAAATAAAGGGGGGAATATTCTGCCAGAATAAGCTGTCACCAATTTCAGTTTGTCATGTCACTAGAACCTCATTCCAAACGGTGCAGCAGATGCCAAACTGTAAGGTCTGTCCAAATAGGTGCTTTATACGAGGGTCATCCAAATAGCCATTTATAGATCAGAGTCCACTAGAGTGCTTGGTAGGAAGACAGGATAAAATTCTACTCAGTACAAACCACACTTTAAATGGAAGAAAGCACTTTTTCAAAATGTTGATTCCTTGAAAATTTTCAGCCAGCTTCAACCATTAACATGATAACAGTTTTTTTCTAATGTAATGCTTTGCTTTGTTGTCAACCTTAACACAATATGACTTTTCCAAAGGTACGTTCACAGACACAGGTCGAAATATAACAAACATCAGCAACAGTGAATACCTGCTAAGTAGAGGCTGCGTTATTGTGCTTTGCAAATTTATAGTTCACCCAGGCAGTAAACTGACAAAAAGCTAGTTCAGACTGTACTCGACGAAATTAAGAAGGAAAGTTGTTTCTCTAGAAGCTCAGCAACAAAAGCAGTGAAATGACTTTCCAGAAACTGAATATGGATAGAAAGCCATCTGTTCTAGTCACAGTGTGTTTCACAGGTGGGGAATGTTTGCTCTCTAAGTGTATTTTGTTAAGTATCAAAGCACTGTACTTTGACCTAGGGTAGCTGTACTCTTTCCCTACTCTTCTCCATAGCCTTTGTGAATACAAAAAACGACACAAATTTTGTGTAATTTTTTTCATCAGCTGAATTTTATAAGATATCCCTGTAAATTCTTTAAAATGTAGCCACCCTAATAGGTACAATACAATTAAGTAACATTTACTCATAATGTGTTCAATTAAGAGGGGTTTGAATCTGTCTAAGTTATCTTTTCCTAAAATCCTCTTGTCTAGAGGTCATGTGTGCTTTGAATTAAATTGTATTTCCTGCCTCTCTGCCTTCCTTTCCAATAATTACGAATGAAGGCACTAAGCATTCAAGCCCAAGTTGTTTTGGCAGGATAAATAAGCCCTGAGGTGGCTACAAACAGCATGGCCATAGCTGCGTGATGGAATTGGAAGGCCAGATTCCTGATCTCATCAAGCTTCTGGAAAAGGCCTATAGGTAGGTCTAAATAGAGGGAGGTGGATTGTGCCACCTGCTCCACTTTGCTGTATGTTGGCTGGATAAAGCCTTGTAACTGCATTAGGGCAGTTACAGAGCTGAATTGATAAATCCTCTATCCCCTTCATCACCTTCAGTTTACTGGGCTGCGTTCGGAGTTGAGCTGTATGAAGTTAGTTTTGTTGCTGGGGGGGCTGGAACTGCACAGCTAGGTAAGGTGCATTTGGAGCTCAGAGAGTCATTAGAAAGTATGTCTGCATTTGTGTAGGCATTTCCCAGGTGTCTACCTTGGGATTCATATTTGGAATTTCTAAAATATTCTTACTGTCTCCTCTTAATTCTTTGTATTATAGTAGAGCTTAGAGGCCGTAACCAAGACTAGATTCTTGAAACAGTGTGCTTTGCAATTGGTGTGAGCGACTTACAGGGTGGACACAGGGGAATGGATGTGGAGATCAAAAGAACCTTTCCTGAGGTAACATAGTCAGCAAGAGAAGAACACAAGGGGTTCGATTCCCAGCTTGGTGCTATAACAAGCTCCTAGTCTTCCATCAGAAGAATTTGAAGACTCTTCTGCAGTCAGGACCCAGTTTCACTGCATGTGAGTAGACACAGTCAGCATGCACTGCTATATCCTGAGGCTGCTGGAGCTACCCTAATGTCCAGTAGATCTGCATATGTGCTGTAATAATTTTCAGAAGTGACGTGTTTTTCGTATCAGAAAATGACAAGTTTTCTATCTACCATCTTAGCACCAACAGAGTAACTCAACCTACAGGGTGTGACTAGATCATCTTCACAGTTCAAGTCCAAAATTTTGCATCTGTAGTTTAAGAAAACTTTCTTTTTCTGAACATTTCTGCATTCACTGCTAAGTCCATGTATTCTTAAACAAAACCAGCCAACACACTTACATACATTTTAGCAGTGGCAGAATGAGCAACAGCATCATGACATTATACTGTGACAGATGAGGAGTTGCATATGTTGTTAGTGCTGAGTAAGAACAGGATTGCCAGACTTTGATGAAAGTAGGAGTGGGCTTTCAAGGCTAAAAAATACTTCCAATTTATTGAGATTAGTTTTTCAGCTGAACAGTTTCAGCCATTGATGGAGATGGCCATGAACATTAAATGGACAGAAAGAGTAATCACATGATGGAGCATCCAAAATTAAAGAAATACCTCTGATTTGATTAAGGGCTTGATATTAGAATACTACACATATGCCTAGGAAAGGGTTGAAATTTACAGGCTCCATCACTCATAATTAAGACAAGAAAGCATGTTAAATTCATGGGTAAGAATTTTATGTTTCTCCTGTAAGAAGCAGTCTAATGAATCCAACTATCTTATGGGCTGTGGATCTAAAGATGATAGAAAAATTTTAATTTTTAAAAGTGACCTGTTTGATTGACTCAGTTTTTGTATCTGCTTATTGGCTTATCTCTTCTCCTGGACAGAAAGAAATATGGCTTAGATCTCTGACTCTCTGACAATGAACATCTACAAGCTCCTTTGTCATTGTCTGCAGCAGCATCTGCACACTGTTACAGAAAGTCAAGAGGGTTTCAGCTGATGAGCTGATTTACTGCCTGGTTTGTTGCAGTAAATCCTAAATCCTGAAGTCTCTACTTCCCTGTGTCCCCCTGGTACCTGTGGTGTGGCCTCTAAAGTCTTGGAATAGATAGAAGACCTTGTTTCAGTAAGAAATTACTTTTTGAGGAAACTTATTTTGGAGCTAAGAAACATTGTGTCACTGAAAAGAATCTTGATTTGTGTATATAGCTAATTGTAGCTCACAGTTTATCACTGCTAGTCTTTCATATGGCATTTAATTTGTATTTGCAAAGTTCATTAGGTTTAGCGTATTTGTTTATTTAAAAAATATCTAATTTTATATGTGTAAATATATCTAGAAACCATATTCTTCCCTGTCATACCTGTGCGTTTTTTTGACATTTTTAACAAGGTCATAATAAGCTATTAATTTGGCGTGAAGTAGAAAAAAGATTAAGCTAACAGCTTATTTTATGTAATTTTATTTCTTACCTACTCTCTTTACCCTTTGCTCCTTTTTGCTTGTTATTCTTTGTAGCAGAAGTCCTGATTTTACATGAACTGTTTTATTTGTTGGGATTACTCTGAGAATTTTGTTTGCCTGTTTGCAACTGTATTTGAATATAGTACAAATCTATTCCAGTTACCAGATAGGTTTTCCACATTTCTGACTGTTCATACACCAATATGTTTTTGTTAGATGTGCTATCAAAGTGTACATTTTTAGCTTATCAAATTAATAAAGCATTTTACAGGGAGTCCTAGGTTTTGTTATAAAAATATCAAGCATTATTTGCAATTTTTACTTTAACATCTTGCCTGTTAGGTAGTCATTTCATGCATTCCCTTTTTATGTTCAACTAAATTGATATGAAAGGATAGAATGCAATGTGAGTCTTAAGTGGAGCATTTCACATATTTTAGTCTAACTGCATTTAGTGTATTACACGTACTAGTATGACAGGAACAGTAAGTAATATACAGCAGTATTTGTATGCAATTAGGTAAGTAGATTGTGCTAATATCCAATTCCTTTCTTCTTAATGACTCAATCTGTATTGTGATTAAGCTACTATTTCTTTCATTAAAAAACAATGTTCATGTACATACTTGAGAGTTAATGAAGTCCTATATGGCAAACATAAGCTACAGTAGAAGGATAGTTAAGGTGTAAGAATTTGCCTACCAAAGAGAGTATTTATGAAAAAGTACTTTAAAAAATACAAAATTTATACATATGTGTATGTATTAATCAGTGTGTGATAGCTAAATAGGGAAAAATTTACTGCTTTGGAGAATACAGGTGCAATTAATATTAATAAATCTTTCTCTTACCTTTTTTAGAAAGGTTGGAATTATCTATTTTATGGAAGTCTAGATTCGCGGCTGTGCTTTTCCTCTCCGTTAATCTGGACCTTCTAAAATCACAACTCTGTTTTGCGAGTACTGTTTTTAATCCAAAGTTTCAGTAATATTCCGTATGCGATGGCAGCTCTTCAGAGAGCAGGTGTCAAACTGCTGAGAGAGATATCTTTTATCATTAAGCCCCTCCTCCCAGTAAGTCAGGATAAGTTGGTATTGCCATAGCAGCCTCTGCTTGCTTTTTAGGGAAGGACAGACTTACTGCACTTCCCAGTCTAGACAGGCCTGGGTCTGTCATTGTTTCCAGCAGTGAAAGAGAAGAGTACAAGCGTTTGGGGCATCTGTGTGTGTGTTTGCACTGTCCCCTTCTTCCCCCTTCTTCACTGCCAGAACCCTTGTTATTGATGTCCTGCTGCTGGAAGGGCATCAATAGCTCACCAAATCTTATCATCACCATCACAGAGCTTGGTTCACCCCACCTACCTACCAATCACTTCTGCTGCCCCACAGTTCCCACCTCATTGCAAAATCCCAGCCCTGTCAGATATCTCCCATCCTCCCACTCTGCTTACTCCAGAGCTCAAATCCTATCTACCACTCCAGCCCATAGCCCAGGTCTGCTCCAGGTCCTCCAGTCTTCCTGCCCCAAACCTTCATCTCCAGTCTTCAGCAGCACACACCAGTCCTGGGATCTTCCCGTGTCATTCTCTGAATGAAGACCACATATTTCTTACTAATTTCCTCCACATTATAGTTTCAGTGTGTGTCTAGCCCTAATCCATGCTGGAACTTGACTTTTCATCCCACAGGACCCCTTCTCCAGCCGCTCTCTTGAGTATTTTACTGCTCCAAACCTAATCCCATCTCCTCATCAACCTATGCCAGAGCATTAGAGGGCCTGTTTCCCTTCTTGCAGCCTAGAGTGCCCATTTCTCCGTCCTACAATCATCAAAGGCTTCATGCCCACAAGTTCATCCAGGTCCATTCAAGAGCTCTGGCTTCCTAATTAAGATGTTACATTTCCCAACCCTTTCCAGTCTCACTGTTAACCTTCTCCTCACCAACCCGTACTGGAAGCTTAGTACCTCAGTTTCCTCAAGGTTTCTACCCTAGATTTTGCAGTTCAACAACAGCTCCCGGAGATTGCCTCCATGCCAGACCATTCCACTTCTGAGTCTGCTATATCACCTCTCTTCATACATCCCATTCAGCTCCTCATCTTCCTTCTTTTTCCCCTATTTTGACATCTTCTAGTGCCTGGCTGCACTATCTCCTCACTAGATGCTGTCCTTCACCTTACTGCTTGAATTCTGAGTTGTCTTCTGCTGTGGCACTCTTTGCCTTGCAAAAGCAAATTCCTGTCTCTTGCACTGGTGAGGTTTTCAATACTCCAGACAATCGAAGAACATGTTAAAAAATCCAGCTGGTTTTAGAAAAGAAAAATTCTATCTGGAAAAAAGATAGACCACCTATAGTAACCCATAATAAAACAATGATACTCTTAGTTATAGGGGCATGCAAGTATGAGAGATGGAGAGCTACACAAACTATCTACTAAAATCAGTAGCGGTTAAAGGGTTGCTGCTAGAGGACAGAGATGTAAACACAAAAAAGGAGGTCAAGATGTCAAGGAGAATATGAACAACTGGACTGAGGTGTGTGACACTCACCCAGACGAGGAAGAACTAGTATGGCTGAACTATAGTAAGAAAGTGGTCATTAGGAATTCTGGTAAGAAGAGCTCAAGGGGCTGTACCAGACTTGTGGAGGTCCAGGAGAAAAAAACTTCAAACAGTGAATAAGCAGTGCACCTAAAGAGTTTAGAAATGAAAGACAAAAATGTGACACTCTATTCTTGCAGAAGGAAGTGTAGAGGCTATTACAATGCTAAAAACCAGTAGGTATGTTTGCTTTAGGAAAGGAGAGGGCTGGACGAGACTGAGAGATTCAGAAGAGGAAAAGAGGGATAAGGGTAGACATAAAGAAGATCTGGAAATTTGATAAAATGAAATTTTATGGGCAGGTGAAAAGGGTAAAGGACTACAGGAAACAAAGTGGTGAGAAACTCCTGTGTTTCTGATAATGAAGAAAAAAAAAGAGAAAGAAGTAAGAGAAGACAGAGAGGGAAAGCTACTCCACGAAAAATATGTTCTTGAAGAAGACAGGACAACAGTTTCACCTAGCACCAATAGTGAGAGTAAGCAGAGCTTCTTTTCAAGTGCCAGGACATGCCAGTATGCTTTGAAAAAGGCATTCTCTGCAAAATAAAGTATAACATATCACGTGATTAAAGTGCTTAGGTCTAAGAAAAACACAGTACAAGATTACACAGACTTATAATTTGATTTCCCTTATCATTGGAGAAAATTAGGAAATTAGGGAAGTATATAATGTATGTCAGGAGCATACTTCTACTTGAAATATTTCACATGAGAAAAGCTTTCTTAGACATGAAAAGGAAAATGATGTATGAGTCAGAACCTTTTTTTAGCATTTGAAATTGTAATGGTCTGTAATCTTTCTCAGCATCTCTTAAAAAATACTTTATTAGTAAGTTATTGTTGCGTTCTTTTTTTTTCCCTTGGACATCAGTGTGTGACATTTGAAAATAGGATACAGAAAAAAATGTGTGCATGAAACAGATTTTTCTTTATGTATGAATGGTGAAAAAAAATTAAAACTGTAGGAGCTTATGTTGTAATATTGCAGTGAGGCATTATAACTCAGCATTTGACAAATTTTAGTTTAATAAACTGCTTAGTAGTTGATCAGTCTTTCTGATGATACCTTAATAGTAAAAATGACCACTGTAGCAACTATATTAAACATGTTAAATATTTATCTGTTGGCACAAAGCCCTTTTGAAATCCCATCTGGGATGTTAGGTGTTGTTCTTGCTGGGTGTCAAGCACTGAAAAAATATTTCTACGCCTTTTCACCATGATTTCCCCACTCGTATTTAGATCATTAATCACTGCAAATAAATAGCCTTTGAAAAAGCAGGAACCATTAAAACCAAGTATAAACTAAGAAAAGTGGGATGGGGAGAGTGTTGTATTGCAGTAAGACTTTGGGGGATGGGACAATAAAATCTATTGCTCTGACAAATTTGTGATATTACATTTGTGAAATGGCGAGAATATTACCATGAGAAACAATCATAGCTCAAATACTCCAGGGAATGTTTAGTTCTCTGTGGTGTGATGACAACATTTCATGTACATGTGTGACTAGGAAATGAATAGTAATTACATCATAAGTATGGCTGTAGGCTCTATTTTCTTTTGTGATATGATTTTTTTTTTTTTATGTTACCACTTTCAGCTTTAATCAGCTTGTGGCCTTGTTATGGTATAATGTAGCAAAAGTCTACATTGTAAGAAAGAGAGTAATAATATTCTTCACCTTTGTGGTTCAAGGACTGGAGCATAGAGAGAAAATGATTTGTCTGTAATGTCACAGGAGGTCTCTGGTAGAATTTGCAACTGATTCTAAGGCTCCTGGCACTTGCCCAGTGGATATCACACCACTGGGTGAGGTCACCCCAGCTGAGCAGTTCAGTAGTATTGGAGTCTAAGACTTTCTCAGAGTTTCCTATGTTGACATTAAATGACTGGCAGACAAGTACGTGTGGCAGTCTTGTACTACCTCACAAAATAGAGGAGCAATGAGATTTCAAAGTATTGTTATCTCAATGTTGCTGAGAGGAGGGGTGATTATTGTTACTTATTATATATTTTTGTGTACTTTAGGGCTTAAGCAAGAGCTGTCTTTGACTCAAGGGATGTTTTTTCCTCTGATATGTGTAGTTTTCCTCTAGTCCAGGCAATTTCTTTCATCCTCAACTGTTTTTTCAGTCATCCTCTCAGAAAAGCACTTCATCTCTCTTTCTCACGTGCCCAAATGTCCCAAATCCCCAATTCTATGCCATGTTCGTGTTTTTTCACAAGCTAGACGAACACATGTGATGAGATCAGTATTATCATGTTGTATGAGATTTGACCTGATGCTGTCTATAGCAAGTGGAACAAGACAGGCAACCAACAAGATTTAATGACTCTCTCATTACTGGTGGCAAGAAATTACAAGAAATAACTGGTGGCAAATAATGGATCTCACACAGCCTGAGGTACTTATGACACTTCACAATTTATAAAGAGACTTGTTTCTTAAAACATTGTGCAAATGCCTCTAACACATGGCTCTTGCCTTGAGGTCTAGACTAATTCCATGAGATTTTCCGCCCTGTGGTATTTGTTTTAGACTGTTAGGATCTAGCAGCTTCTGGAAAATGGGATGGATTAGGCAGTTGCCTTTCCAATCCATCCATCCTTCCCATTTTCACACAGATGTGCAGCACAACTGTTCATTGAGCCTCAAGGTCAGCAGGGTGATGGAACTAATTCAAATGGAAGAAAAAAAATCTGGTAATTTTTTTTTTTTTCTAGATGGGTCAGTTCCTCACTCTTGTTTGCTTGTGCACAGCTGCTGAGCTTGCTGTGCCAGCTTGAGAGCAGAGTGGGTAGAGACATTAATGGCTGAAACAGGGAAACAGCAAAGGCTGCTTAACCAGCATGCAGAATCACATGTAGTGTGTGTAAACCCACAGCCACAGTCTGACCCAGTACCACAGACGTGATGTGGACTCCTTCAGACCTTCAGCTCAGTGATTTTGATTGTAAGAGCCCAAACCCGTTTTTCATCAGTCTGTGGGAAGTAACCTTCTAATTCTGTAGGAGTAGTATCTGTTCATGCTGAATTACAGAAGAGCTGTTTGGCTGCATGATACTAAATCTGCCTGCCCCCCACACAGTGGAATAATTGGATATAAGAAGAAATACAGTTTAGTAGTCTGTTTTGGTTGTGTTATCATGTAAATATGTATTTAATGACTGACTAAAATACGCTTTCTCATAATCATACCACAGGTCAGTTGCTCCGTCTGAAAATGTTTCGAGAAGACCACGGGTCTTGGATGACGATGTTCTTCAGTACCATCCTCTTCCTCTTCATTTTTTCTCACATTTATAATCTGTTCCTCATTATGGCAGGGAATATGAGGTAGGTTACAGCGTTTCTTTTTGTCTCTTTTTCTCTAGAATATATTCTACTGGACAATTTTCATAATACGCTGCTTTAGAGTGAACAAGAGCTTACCAAAATGTAAATATACTAGTATTCACTATCTTTTTTTTATTCCTCTGCTTTCTGAATTTGGGTAGAATAGTAATTTAATTAGTTAATCAGCCAAGAGGATTAAAGTATCAGTTGTAAAAAGTGGGTTCCTAAACTAATGATAGCAACTATTACATCAGGATACTAATGAACATTATATCTATTTTTTTAATTTAAATTTATAGCTCAACAAATTTGATTTGAAGTTAGGGCTGAGTCATTTAAAAGTAGAAGCATTACTATTGTGCATACTCAGGAAATTCAGAGTTAAAAGAAATTGAAAGATCCAAACTTGAGGGAGGTCACACCTAAAACACAAACATTAAAAGTGTAGTATAGTGCTATTTTGGTTATGTATAATAATATTTGCAGATCAAATTTGTTAAAAATATTCTTTAAAATCTATTTTTTTCCCCATAAGGTGCTCCAACAGGGCAAAGTTATTGTTGGCTGAGGGATGAACAGCTATCTTTTTATTATGTCTGGATTTATTTTAAATAGAGCTTTTTATATTAATTTTCTAGCTTAATAAGGCTTGCTTTCTCCTATTATCTCAAAATTAATACCACTTTCACGTATTTTCCTGAGAAAACCTACATTATTAGTCATCTAATACATACAAAATGAGTTCATTGGACAAAAATACACAGTCATGTTGTTTATGAAAGGCAAGGTAGCATCTGAAGAGTTTCTAGCAAGGAATAAGAAACCAAACATATATATGAGTTGAAGAACAGTGTAAATAATTGAATGACTTGTCCTTAGCAGAATATCAGAGCCATACCAGCAGAGTCTGATGAAGAGTTATTTAATTGGCCCTGATGTACTGTGTTACAGATCTTAAGTGTGTCAACAAAAATATGCAGTGTATAAAGTCCTGTTAACAATGTGTCATAAACCAAAATATGAGTAGGAGGCAGACTGGGTGTCACTGAATGAATGTAAGCACAGACCAGCTGAGCTAATCATGGGATTGACATGAAGACTAAATGTATTGATTTGAGCGAGGCAGGTAAAGCAGCAGAATCACTGAGTGGTTTAGGTAATGATCACAGTAATGATGTGGTAAATATGAATAGGTGCCCAATAAGAGGCAGAATAATCATCCCTGAAATGAGGAGGGTGGGAGTATTGGAGGTTTTTGGCTTCCCTATTTACATAGTCATACTATTATTGGTATTATATTAAGATTTATATTTGATATTTCTAATGCTCCATAAACTATAACTAGCTGTTAGACAAAGCATCAACAATTTTGAAAGCTTGATTCATGTCTGGAAGTCAGAGTTCATTTCTCCTTGTCAGCATTCCTGCTCCTCATATCTGATTCAAGCTTCCATTAGCTGCACTGAAGAGATTGCGTGGCAATCAGTGTCCAAGTTCATGGCAATAGGCACAGCCTAGTACTAAAATAGCTGGTGTCAGTCAGTCTGCACTCTTGATTTCTGTGGAGTGAAGCCCCCCCTTTCCTGGAGCTTATGCCCCAGCCATAGATTTGTTGCGATTGTTTTGGGAAGCTGACCATGCTGTGCTCAAGGAATCATTGCTTTTTTGAAGTGGACTGAAGGTTTGTTACAGCCATTTTGGGTGTCCATTCCAGCAAAAGGGCAGCAAGCAGGTAGGGCACAGTTTCGGTCTCAAACTGCACAACATAAACCATCAGTCAGAGCCCTTGGATCAGTCCTCTCAAAGTCGAGGTAGAACAATGTGTGGTACTTTTGAAAAGAGAGTTTCTACAGCAAACATCATCAAAGCCAACTGTTTCATGTTGCCATAATAAACTGTTTCAAGGAGTGGATTATTTTTTTCCTGAGTAAATGTAATCCTTATGAAAGCTATCTGCTTCATGGTTTGTGCTTCTGTGGAAAAGAACACCTTTGTCTGTGCCTTTTGCCACAGTGCCTTACTGCAGTGGCTGACACCAGAGGGACTGGCTTCCAGGATAAAGCTCCGAGTCTCCCTGCATGGAGGTTAGTCTTTGTAGAGACATGCTGACATTCGTGCCTATGGTCTCCTATGAAACACGAGCATCCAGTATACACATCTTTCCGATACAAGGGCTATGAAAGCCTTACAATTACTGTCTACAAGATGGAGTGAAAAATGTTTTGTTTTGTTTTGTTTTGTTTTTTTGCAGGGCTCCTTGCCCTGTCTCTGATTCAGCTTGCCCTGTGTGCTGGCAGGAGAGTGATTCTGACAAGCTTCTTGATGTCAGATGTTTTGATACCATAAAAGCCGGTTGAAGAACTTTCCAAGGCTCAAGTTTGGAGTTTAGAAAGCAGGCATTCTTTATTACAGCGCCGGATGCATGGGAGGATCCTTCCTACCACTAATGCATACCTACTAAAAACTCTTTCAGATATTTATACATGAAAGTTAACATACCACACCTATCTAATACATAACCATCAAACTGACTAAGCATCCTCTTCTTCCATTGGTCAGTATTTTCTCCGCTTCTAATTAAAGTCACAGTGTGATTTTAATTCAGTACGCATGCTCAAAAGGCATGGGGGGGGGTAGTCCTTCTGTTCCTTAATTGAGTTGGTGGTCACGATCTCCCCCTGCCAGAATTACCTTTTCCCCAGTTACTGCATTTCTACTATTGTTCATTCTTTCGGTATCATTTGGTGCAGGGTGTTCCCATTTATCACTGATGACTTCATACTTGTGACTCTCCTTATCTTCACACCTTTCTTTGTAGTAGGATGCTTCCATTGTCAGTCCTTGAAGTCCTCCTGGTCTGTGTTTTCCATGGAGGTACTCCTTAGCGAGGCAGGCGTGTCTATTTTGTTCACAAGTAGTTCAAACTTAACTATGTCAATGTTTCAAAGGAGGGAAATCATTTACTTTTCCAGTGGGGTATCAGTTTGGTCTCATCAGTGAAAATCCCTTTTGTCGCTCATGGGTAGGAGGATTGTACGCCTTGCATGTGCGTGCCAGCGTGGATGGTCACGGCAGAAGCAACACCCTGTTGAGGGCTCGAGAAACCTGTGCCAGGAGTGCTTTAAAATTCTGTCATGTTACTATCTCTAAGAAGGTGTATTTTACAGTTGCCAAGATTTGGGGTATCTTAAAAGTATTTTTAAAGACATTTCACACGTGTCTTAGTGTGGCAAAAACCTAAAAAGTGTGAATGTATCCCTTAAAGAAGGGTAGCGGTGAGGACTATAGTTTGCTGGGAAGAGCAGAAGCTAAACAGGTTGCTGGTAAATGAATTCATATTATAGAGCTCTTTGCTGGGTGAAAGTGTGACTATTTGAACTGAAAATTTTATGACAGATTGGAATGTATAATTTTAAATTTTAAGTCCCTCTTCTATTTCCAGTGACATTTCCTTTTTAGGGACTTCACAGTTTATGGCACTGACCTGCTGTACATGAGGTCATTGCTCTTGCAGTCAGAGCTGAACATCTGGCGAGGAAGCATGTCTGAAAAGCTGTCGGAGAATGGTCTGCAGCTATTATTTCTTACTGCTTCTCATCCCTGAAACCAGTAAGCAGAAGCCAGGCTGGGCACAGGGCCCATGTCATGCCCAGTTTGTGTAGCCGCCTGAAGGCTCAGCAGGCTTGAGGCACAAGCTTCAGAAATGAGGTGTTTGATTTAGCTGGTCCTTCTCTGCAAGAAAGATGTGGAACAGAGAGGATAAATGTGAAAATGATCCAGAGATAGGAAAGGTTCAGTTGTCATTCAGGTTTAGAGACCTGGGGAGCGTAGCAGGACGAGTCAGTCAGGGCAGAGCAGCAGCCATTAAAGAGCAGGCCTGGTCAAGGCTGCTGTGAGAATAACGCAGAAAAAGCTGTTCCTGCAAAAGTCAGAGTAAACTTAAGTAGTGCTTTTTGCTCAAATAAGGAGAGATTTATTTTGGAATACTTTTAATACTTGGAGAACAGTGAAACCAGTTGTGGAGGATCAGAAAAAATACTATCTTGTGTGATGCCAGGGGCTGAACTGTGCAATGGGAAGGAGACCGTTGAATTTCCTCTGTAATTCGGAATTTTAAGTTTTTGAAGTCGCAAGAAGGGCACTGCTGATTACATCTGCCAATTACATCAGTGGGCATGTGTCTACCTTAGCCAGCGATACGGTACATTGCGAGCGGCACTCGTACAACACGATGTGACGTACGCTGGCCTGGGGATCTGCTGTTCATGCTACAAGTCTTGTGGTGGTTTTGTGCACACGAGCAGAAGTACAACGTCTGTCATGTCGCGGTCCATCGCACTTGTGCACAACGGTCCGTCATGCATGTACACAACGGTCCTCTGCACAGTGAGCTCAGGCGGCCTCGGGAAGAGGCTAGCTGCCATCTGAAGTGGCCCTCTGTGTCAAATCTGTCACTGTCAGTTTGACTGCTCTGCGCTATTCTTTGCCCTCATGTGGCTGAAAAAAACCCTCCTTCCTTTATCCATCTTACAACAGCTGTGGGAGCCTGTTTGGAGGTCTTACTTCATACTGAGTGCCATTTCTATCAACACAGGCCTACACATAGTGAATAGAGGATTTTTTCCTATGATTATAGACAATAAGAAGATAGTGGCTGCTCTCTTGTGGTGTTCAGCTTCTGCTTTACTGGTTTCCCTTCTGCAGAAGTGTCTATCAACTCCTGTCACTTCATCGTAACATTTTCTTTGACCAGTGCTCTCAAGAGGGGAAAACAGTTTGCCTGGAAGCTGAACCAAAGCATTCCCAGTGGTCACTGGGAGAGGCTGAGGGGCATGAACTGGTGGCAGCACACCATGATCAGAAGTGACAACGAACAGTGGCTGCACAATTTTCAGTCACCACCCAGTCACATGGTTAGGGCTATGAATGCACCACAGGGTGGCTGGGTGGCCATCTGTCTGTCTGTCCATCCAAGGAGGTCACTGCATAACCCCTCTGTGAATATTGTGCGTCACTGGACATGTCTGGGGTCCTCCCACCCAGTGTTGAACAGTGTGGTCTTGTTCATACAGTCCTGAGCAGGAGATCATTCTCCAAGTACCTTAATGGTCTTTGAAGATGTGAAGTGGGTCCTTTAAGTGCTTATACCTTGTACTGGACATTATTAATAACAGTTAGTTTTTGGACAAGCCAAATAACACTGGCCAAGGCCAAGGTTTCTGTTAGAAGTGGTAAAATTTAATAAGCAGGCATGCTGTTGAACATTTGCAGCAAACTCAAACCTAGTATGTGTGAAAGTAGCTCAGAGCCCAGTGTGTGCCAAAGCTCAGCTCTCAGGTGACTAAACAAGCAAATTGTTTTGCAGAGGGAAATTCTAGAAAGCTATGGTCATCATCGCCTAGCTTGAAAAGTTTCTTAAAACAATTTAAAAGCAGGCATTCATATGATGAATGGTAACAAGGACAACATGAGAATAACATAGAATTTTATGATAAAGTTTTACAGTATTGCATGTTTTTAAAAAAAAAAACAAAAAACAAGCCTCATCAGAATCCTCCTCTGTTTGCTGCTTGGAGGAACCTGGAGCAGTGTTGGGTTATTGAATTCTTAGGGCTTTCCCAGTGATTCCCAATTCATAGCATGTGTATCCAGTTAGGTGCCAAGCTCCATGGTACTCTCCCATCTGAAGACCTTCCCTAGTTCCTCATAACAGACGCTCTCTGCTACCTTGCCAGAGATCTGATTTCCGCCCTTGTCTTTGGACTCATGGCCTTCATTTTTCAAAATACAGTGTGGCAATGGTATTCAAATCTTGGATAGATAAGTCAACCGTCTGGCAACTTTTGCGTAATGCCAGTGAGCACGCTCAAGTTTTCTGCCCCCTTGCAGAAGATGCCTGGAAGGCTTGTCTCATGTCCCCACTCCAGTGGAACATGAGATACTCGTCTTGTACTTTGTCTCCTATATTTGGCCATTTTTGATTGGTATTTTGGAGCTTGAGTTGAAAGACTGAAAAAAGTAGATCAGGTTTTCATTAAAATTAGAGTTGTAATGTGCTGCTGAGAGCTGTTAGGATTTTGAAAATGATGACTCTAGGATGATCTTGGCTTTCAAAGCACGTGCAGGTCTCTCTCAGTCAGAAAGCCAGAAACAGTGTAAAGGGAATAGTTCCCTCCTCAACCTTTTATTATCTCTTGTGTGGTAGGGTGGCCAAACCTGTAGATGTTTCCAGTGTGCTCTTCTTACACATGCCCACAGCCACTGCTGGAGGACTGATGAGCATCATTGTGATCTACTCCATGTTTCAGTACCGTGTGTTCCCATTACCAATGGCATCCTGCACGCTGCAAGGCATGCTGGTGTGCAGTTCCAGCGTGGTCTCACGAAAGGATGCTTTTTTTTCTATGTATTAAAGGTTCATATAAATGTGCTTAGCATAAATCTGGTGTGCAGGTGTGGATGGAAGGTTTCACAGTTAAAAAAGTGCCTATGCTGTGTCCAGGGCTCAGAGTCATGACACTTCTCAACACTTTTCAGATCAAGTGCATATTTAATTTGTAATGCCCGTGTCACCTGCCCAGCAGCCTGGAGCCATCTTATGTCAGAGCACCATCTATTTTAATCACAAAAATTACCTGTATTTGTGTGGTTCAGGCCTTATATACTCTAATTTAAGTACTGTCCTAACAGCTATCAAGTAACTGGCTTTTGCTTCAGGTCCCATCTAGCTCCCAACCCAGTGAACACTTGCAACAACGATTAGCTTTGTGGCATCTGAAGAGGTAGGGTGAAGTGCAGGTGTTTTATGTCTTTTATGAAAGTACCATTGAATACTTTTTTAAAAAGCAAAG
This sequence comes from Scopus umbretta, assembly GCA_013400535.1. Lineage (NCBI taxonomy): Eukaryota > Metazoa > Chordata > Aves > Pelecaniformes > Scopidae > Scopus > Scopus umbretta. The sequence goes on from VZTL01038689.1 coordinate 43,618, forward strand.
GACTTGTGTGTTTATTTGTTAACTAAAGTAATTTAGATTCTTGAACTTCAGCAGTGATTTTGAGCTCTGTTAGCACCTAACAGATAAGGAACGGAGCTTATTTTTTTAAGGCTGTATTTGAAACGTAAATGAAAGGAGGAAACCTTTTTTTTTTAATCAAATGGGAAAGACGAGGATTATAGCGGGATGGAAAAAGTATTACTAGTGTTCATTCCTAATGTGTTGCGGCAAGGCCCACGTGGTGGCAGCAAAGGGCGCATTTTAACTGTAGAAAAGCTAAATCCAGTGGAATTATACAGGGATCCTCTCTATGAAAATTTTTCTCTGGATTTTTCTGTGCCACAAGCAAATTCACAGTCCTTAATTTATTGTGTCTTTTTTAAACGGAATTCTAGGTCTTGAACTGTCTGGGGGCTGTCCCATATTTTTGTCATTTATATGTGACTTTGGTATGCCTAACATACCGCAATAATCTAAGTTGGTACCTACATGTATTGAAGTTTTTCAAAGTGTATTGCTTTTAAGTGGAGAATATATTGCCTAAAGGAAATCCATTCTCTCCTTTGGGAGCCTGCGTCAGTAAATAATGCTTTTATGTTTAAAATTACAACACAGTGATGTATTTTTAACATGACATCCAAAAATCAGAGTTGTGACTGCTTGCCTCACAAACGTCAACTGTCTTGTCTTAGATGAAGTGATTTTCCGTTGACCAAAGGATATTCAGATGCATCATTGTTCAACATTGTAAAGTGTCATTAAAATTGTAGACACAAACCATTTTCTCTTTTGGTGCTAATCATCACATTACTATAGCAATAATGCAAGTTGTCAGGTTTGTCTTCTTTGAGTGCTTAATGTGTCAGGGGAAGGTTTGGAGTGAATTCATTACCTGTGCTTTCAAAGGGTTTCAGTTATTCTTATAAAGCACTGAGAGAGAGTACATCTTTTTGGTGTACTTTTGTCTTCTCTTATTGCTCGTTCCTTTCACAGAAAAAGTGTGAAATTACAATACAGTTTACATTAACAATAGAAATTCCTTAGGAATGAAAAAAAATATTCCTTTAATTAATTCTAATTAAGGTTCATTTTGAAGAGGACTCTATTTAAGTGATTTCATGAATTGGGACCCAATTACAAATGATCTGCAGTTGACAAATGCATATAAAGAGGGTTTGCATTTCGTTTAACAAGCTGAAACAAGGAAACAGCTATATACATTTTTCAAAACTGCAGTAATAGCTTTCTATTAAATACTTTACCTTTATCCAAATTAATTACTGTTTCTTTTCCTTTTTCCCCAATTGCAGCTACATACAGATTGTTGTGTCCCCGGAAATGTGTATTTACTGAAGAATTTACACCACATCTTATTCAGGATTCTGTGTTTTAGTTTGTTTGATTGCTTTTTAATGAGTCAAGGATTAGTCATCATTAGCATAATTTTTAGAGCAAGTTTGAGTAACAAATGGGAATGTGTTTTCCTAATCACTGTTACTGTTCTACAGAACTGCAAGGTCCACAGTGGGTCTGTATTAGCCCTCCAAACTACCTTTATAGCTGTGTCTACCCAGCCATATATTTCATGAGCTTTATGTTGATATATCCTTTGTATATATCTGGTTTAGTTCTGTGTTTATACCATAGTCATGCCATAAGGCAAACCCTAAAGTGTTGTTTTTTTGGTTTGGTGGGTTTTTTTGCTTCAAGCTCTCAGCTAGAAAAAAGGGCTTAATATTTGTTCCTGCTCAGTTGGCAAAGATAATTGTGTTATTCTGTCAGCTTCAGAAAGTTCAAACTTTTGTGAACTGGTGGAAGGAAAGGTTTCAAATCCGTAAGTCCTCTCAGGGACTAATCCTTTGGGGCCATCATGAGTCTTTCACAAGCAGTATGTTCAAAACAGGGACTCCCTTAGAATACACGTATGTTCTAAACAACATGGGCCGTAACAGGTTTACACTATGTAAATGTATATAGAGAGCAGAAAACTTAACAGAGTTGTAAGAATTATGGATGTGAAGTATTGCTCCAGGAATGCAGAAGGCTGCAGTCTTTAAGTGGTCTTCAAGTGAGGCTTTTTAGTGCAGGTTGTCATCCCAGCTGGGATCCTAAGGCACAGGTGTCTAGTGAGATCACATCAGCAAAAGAAACCGTATTTTCTAAGTAACTGTGATTGAGGAGTCTCTTGAGCCACTGTTAGTACTTGAAAATTAAAGTTTACTTAAGAATTTCCAAGCTAGTTCAAGGTGTATCAACCTTTATAGCTAAACATATTCTCAGTCTTACCACCTGGTGAAAACGTACCTCTTGGTTCCATGTGCTAAATCTGCCATATTGATTCCATCTTTTGTAGCTTTTCCTTCTCCTTTTCCTTCTCCTAAGCCAGGAAATGGCAAAGCAAAGAAAATGCTTAGTTTGGATGCAATTAAAAGATGATGATTCTGAAATCCCAAACCCTTTAAAGACTAAGAAGTTCATTCCCCAAACCACACTCTTTGTGCAGACAGAGGACAAAGTAGAATATCACAGCACAAATGGCATAGAATCTTCATAGATCTGAGGGTGGATGGATATAGATGGGGTACCAAAGAGGTCCCTTATCCATGAAGACATCTTGGGAATACCTTGTCGTCAGCACGTTCAAAGGCTGCCAAAAAAACCTGTGGCACAGCTGGAGCTCCTTTGTCATGAATTATCCATAATACATGTTGATAGTTTGAAAGCAATGTTAGTCACTTGACAGAATGACTGAAATTAATAGGAGTTTGTGGAGAAAACCAAACTGGAATGAAAAATATTATCCAAGCCAAACCATTTTCCTGTAAACTCTTTTAGGTGGCTTAGGAGCAAAGGCCAAACCACAGAGATTCAAGTGACACAAATCAGTTCTTTGTCAAGACATAGGCAGAAGACCCAGCTTGGGAGTTAGGTATTTGTCATGTGTGCTGCCTGAATTAGTCTCAGGTACTTGTAAGTGTTTAGGTAAAAGCTATAGTGTACCACTATTGTAGAACCCCCTTTCTCGAAGATTTTTTTTCCTGTTGCTAAAATTAATGACTCTGGTTTTAGAAGGTCGTTGCTGATGAGAGGTGCCAAAGGGAAGAACTGTAAGTGCTGAACATAGCCAGACCTGTTAGCTAAGAAGAACAAATACAAAGGATGCTAGAGGCTGTGGTGGGAAAAAGAAAGGCACGTCCAGCACCAAAGGGGTCGCACTCAAGCCCTGGGTTGGACAGAGGAGCAAGTAGCCCTGTGGCTGTGACACAGCTGTCCTGTGGTGTAGCCTTGGTGACAGCGATGTGACTTTGGCAATGTCTTAGGGCTGTATGGACTGACTACCCTTTCCTCCATTCAAGTAAGTTTCCTTCCCAGTGCTAGGGATAACTGACTAGATAACTTGGTCATGGCACGAGGTAGTTATACCTTCTGGAAAAGTTAATTTATAGCACTGTTACATATTTTGTGTTTGTTTTATTATTTTTTTGAAAAAAATTATGCTTGTTTAAACTAAAAAAAATTCCACAATTTAAAATATTCAAAATGTCAATTAACACATTTGTATTACTGTGAACTGTATATAAAACAGTTCATGAAGGAAATGTTACCTTGTTCATTTTTTGATGGTATAGTAAAGTTGGCCATTTTTAAAGTGTTTTTGTTTACATCACAAATACAATAGCAAGGCAGACTTTTCCTCTACCCATTCTGTGGGCACTCACTGACATTTTTTTTCCTTTCTGAAGGCACAGTTAATGACTATGACATTACTTTTTTGTTTCATACCACTCTGGATGGAATTGACATGTAGATACTGAGAGTGTTTTCCCTTAATCACTATGGCATTGTCCGTTAGGATTACATGAAAATATTGTGCTCCATCAGCCCTCTTGCCAGTTCAGGAACCATAGCATTGCTACTGCCTGTGTGTCTCGTTTTCTTTGACCATGACACACATGAGTTCAGTCTCCTGAAGACTGAAAAATGCTTTGTTCTAACCCAGACTGTTGAGTTCCAAAGGGAAAAATAACCTGGGCTAACGTTAGTGGGTTACCCAGCCACAAGATTGTGTTTGCAGCTCGTGATGTGGGGCCATATGTCTATGGCTAATCATCATGTAGGAGGCTGGAAGTCCGAAGACGCCTCCTGAGGCCTGTTAGGATATAGGCCTGTCAGGATGATCTGGGTAGAACAGAGCGCCTTCTTGTATAGGACATCAGGTCCTCAGGTCATCTCTTCTCACCATAAACTAGGAAATTGGTAAAGCTGTAATCTGGACTATTAAGACGTTTTTCCTTTGCCAGGGATGAAACTAGAATTGGGATGTATCTTCTGCAGAGCAGTCTGAGGGAATCTACTGCCAGTTTCCAGTAGCTGAGGAGCTGGTCCATTGCTGTCTGTCCTTCTTCCATTTGCTTTTTGCTTGTAGGAGGATATTCAGATAAACACAAATCAAGTTTTAATAAATAGGAATTTAATAATGAGCACTTTCATTAAAGAGTAGGTTTTTAAGAAGGAACATGCTTCTTGGCACTTTTCATCCTTCTTCATTTTGGCTGAAAACCCTGAAATACCCCCAAGTACCTGGAAAGGAAAAACATGTAGCACAGCTGCCGCCCTAGCAAGATATTTGCTTGCTCTAGGTGCTGCTGCTGTACTCTCTTTTTTTATCATCCTAATAGAACTGGGGAGAAGAGAGCCCACCTGTCCCTAGCACCTGTGCCAGTGACGAGGTAGGTGGTAGCAGCAGATGGGTAGGCAGCCCATTCCCCGGCCTTGTTAGGCTGCTGGAGTGGAGGGTGCAGTTGTGATTGAGCCTGCTGAACATGAAAGCCATGGCAGAGAAGAGAAACAATTGGAAAGCACAGGAAGAAATTTTGTAGGCACTCGCTTTCCTCTGGCAGCAGCCATAGCAGCAGCTGGTATGACTCAGACAAATTTGGCCCATGTTGTGCTTTCAGCTCCCACGGGGTAACACCTGGGATAATACTCTCTTGTAGTGCCCTTTGGTGCATTTAATGCCCCACATTTGAATGTGACTACTTGCATGAATGAAATTGGGTACTTGAGGAAGTCTTTGCCAGATTATGGCCCTAATGGCGGTGGTTAAACTGCTCTTGCCACAGAGGGCAATCTAAATTATCTGTTTTCTTCATCGTTTAGTAGTGCAAGAGAAAATGGAAGAAAACGAAAGATCAGGTTTACTTTCAGAGAAAATATGACTTGAGTTTATTTAAGCATTCACGATAGCAGTACCCCCCAAAAGTACACGCATTTGTAAAACATATTTTGTTGTCTTCTTGAAAAATCAGAGCACAGAAATTTTTATAGAAATGTCTGAGTTTAGCAAGTGATAATACATGTCTGCCGGTTGCATTATCCAGTGTTATAACCATCAATCATCCTAAAACTACAACTCTAACAAAAATAAGTTGTCCATTTAAAAAATATTTACCTGCATTTTTCAGCAATTGCATGTGTTCTAGGTCTGTTTAAAGGGAATCTGTAAATGTGCGGTAAATAAAAGTGTGCTTTAATGATTAACCTTCAGGATTACTGCAGCTTTTTAAAACAGGGAATCTGGTTTACAGGTGGCACCTGTTTATTAATATGTACATACTTCTACAAATCAGCAGATTAAGTGCTTGACATGTGAACTTTTAAATGTTTCATTCAATTTAACAATAATTGACTACTTTTTTCTAATCTAGAATTTTTGTATTTTTCTTGAAAAATTTATGATTTTCACCCAAACTAAAGAGTTTTAGCATTTTAGCTGTGACATGGAAACTGTGAACAGTTTTTGGTTTTTAGAAGTAGGTATATTCCAGTAAAAGAAAAATTGTTGAAAAGCTACTTAGAATCATAGAATCGTTTAGGTTGGAAAAGACCTTTATTATGATCAAGTCCAACTGTTAACCTGGCACTGCCAAGCCCACCACTAAACCATGTCCCTAAGCATCTCATCTGCACGTCTTTTAAATACCTCCAGGGATGGGGCCTCAACCACTTCCCTGGGCAGCCTGTTCCAGTGCTTGACAACCCTTTCAGTGAAGAAATTTTTCCTAATACTTGTTTGTTACAAACATTTTCATCTCCTTGGATGTCATGGAGAGACTGGAAATACTCAATTTACCAGACAGTAAAGGGCACAAATTAAGATGATAGAGCAATAGCGCATCTCATTCCTGTGACTTGCATTATTTTGATTGATACTTAGCAGTATTTTTACTATGGGCTTGGACTTGAATCCTTAATCTTCTCTAAGCATTACTCATAATTTGGAGAAACCTTCATCTCTTGTCCCCCCAACAGGAAAAAAGACAGTAAATTTGTGGAGGGAGGAGAAAGTCTCAAGATTTGATAAAGGACATTTAGTCTACAAAAAATGCTGAGGAGGTTAAAGGCTTTCTTGCTTTATTTCATTTATTTTTTCAGTTGATTACTCAGAGAAATTTGCTGTTTCTTCTCTCTGTGAATCTTTGTGCCAGATCTTCAGTTATTTAGTCAGAATACCCACTGGATGATCCAGGATTTTTGCTTCGTAATAGCTGCAACACTCTGCTTTCTTTTACTGGTAAACAACAAATAATGTCTTAGAATTTCTTCAGCCTTCTTCACAGAAATACATTTTAAGCCTTTTTTTGCAGTACACTCGTCTGCAGGTTTTGAAGTGAATGTTTTTATTTCTGTGCAGCAACAGTATGCAAAGCTTTGAGACAGGACTTGCTACTGTTTTTTTCATTTTTTTTTTCTTTGTGCCAAAACTGTGTATTATGTGCCAAAACTGTGTATTTATTTGTGCCAAAACTGTGTATTATCAGCACCCAAAGGAACTTCACACTCAAATAAGTAGCCAAAACAACAGTTACAGCAAATTGATGCAGTTATTATTTTGAATAAAACATCAAATGCTTGCTGTAAAAAAGTTAACAGTCTGTCCAAAATTCTTCAAGAACTCAAAGACAATTTTGAACAATGTTCAAATAACTACTTATGGCTGTACCAGATGGCAGAAAAAATTGCTAAATTAATGAAAATAACTTTTTATAATGAATGTACTCACAGCTTTCTCAATGCTACCATTGTTTAATTAAATTTAGTGTTAAAGCATTATAATTAACATGAAATTTTCAGTATTATTCAGACAAAATGCAGTTACATCTACTGAGATATTTACCTTGTCCATTCTGTAGGGGTATTCTGTGAAAGGAGGAATGGACAGTGTATTTAAGAGTGTCTTGGTTGTGTTTGTGTGGGTTTGTGAATGGGTGCCTATATAGCTGTAGAGACTGAGGAATTTTAGCGATAAATGGCTATTTGTGAAAAAATTAAATGCCTCTTTTATTTTCTAAAGATGTGTGCTTTTGACTGAAGACATTACTGGGAGTCTCTTATTTTGAGATTTTTTATCTTTTTTTTTTTTTTTAATTAAGTAAAAATTTCAAGGCAATTCACCAATCTGGGAATGAATGAGCTTTAAAATAGCTGAGCACAAAATTCCAAAAAGCCATGCTGAAATGTTATTCATATATGCATGCAAAACAATTAGTATAAGTTAGGATACAAACAATTTGCAATGCAAAATTTTTTTATGCGAAGATTTCTTACAGAAAATTCTTGAGTGCAGTGCAGATGGATTAGAAATATTTTGCCTCTTACCAATACACCCCTAGCAAAGTGTAGGTTGGGAATTTATTTTTAGAGACATTTTTACTGTAAAAGAATCAGCATGACTGTGATGGAGAGCACCACTGGTTGCAAAAGTTATAATGAAACATTGAAAATGACACAGTTAGAACCTATCTAAATGGAAGCAAACTGTAAAAAGAATTGTGATGAAACGACTTCCAGTGGCACATGCTCTGAAAAGTAGAGTGAAGATACACAATAGGTTCTGCTTCTTTCAGGTGATCCATTGTAATGCCTCCAGTCTATCTAACACATAATGGCAACTGAGAATATAAATTGATACTAGGTAGCAGCAGCATTTGACACCTGCAATTAGTTCTGCAGTGATGAATAAATGATAATAGAATCAAAACAATCTCCTTCTGACCTTAAAAAACTTGTCAGGCTAAGAAAGGGAATATTCCTTTAGCACTTAGCCGTCTGAAGTAAGAGGAGGATGACACCCTGCTCTGCAGAAAGCACACTGGGGGAACTTGCACAGGGCTTTTGCTCTTGTCTTAGAGGAGCGAAGGCCAGTCCCGTGCGAACTCCCTGACGCTTCCCTGTACAACAGGACCGCTCCTGAGCAGTGTGGCAGCAGCGGCAGAAACCTGCGGTTTTGGTTCTGTGACACCAGCTATTAGTGACCTGCGTGTACTGTGCTTCTTGGGCATAGTGCTAAGGTTTGTAAGACTGGCTCAGGGACCAAAAAAACAAGCAGCCTTACGTTATCGACTCCAGAAACATGTGTCACAAAAGCCTAGAATTTTCCAGGGCTAAAAATATTCCTCTTAGTCTCTGGTCATATGTAGCAACATGTAGCCCTTGTGGTTGCAAAGGCATCTTTTAGTTGTTTTCAGATTTATATTGTTGGTAATTAAAAAATGGCTTTCTCACAAAATTTACCCACTGGAAGCATTCCATGCTAAAATGGTTTTCATAATGCATACAAAAAGGTGAATGTAAGTTAGGATGGAAAAGATGCAGCAAAAAATTCCTGCCAGTAAGTTGAAACCAAAATTCAATAACCTAGAGCATAACACCACCACAACCAATCCGCCTATGATCAGTTCTTGTGACTCAGAAACATCCATCTTTTTAGAGATTTCAGTTTTGGGTTTTGTTTTTTTTTTTCAAGTAAGAATTGTCTGCCTCCCCCAAGAAATGGAGAATAAATGTTCAGTTCTCATATTGGCAGGGTTGAGGAGGAAAACCTTGGTTTTAAATCTATTGCTGAAGGCATCCTGAGTCCAGGAGACAGGCCATACCCCAGGATATTTCCACACAGTGGATATCCAGGTTCTCCCTCTTCTGCTTTGCTTTATGTTGCAGCTGCATCAATGAAGTGATTCACAGGCAGTAAATAAGCAGAGTGCATACAGTGTCAGAGAGATTGCTTGAAGTCTGTAGCGATGAACATTGCATATGATTGTATGTGCCCATCTGGTATTACTGGTTCCAGCTGCTTTTCATTTTAAAATGAGAACAGGGTGAAAGTGGCTGTAAATAAATATTTTTTTTTTTTGTTTATGACAAACATGCTCAGGATTTATACATTAAAAATTACAGTAGACCAGGGTAGAAAATTTAAAACGGTACTAGGACCTCTGCAATTCTTAACCTAGGTTTTCCAATTCCACCTTTCCTCTCAGTAAATTTTTCCTGTTTCAGAGAAAAAATACAGGGGTTGGGGAATGAGGAGGCTTCATGTCTCTTGCGGGTGCCCTGGGAATGCCTAAGGATCTTGTTGGAGATCCCTAAGTCCCAGTGGGAGGCTTGAGATCACCAGAGTGGTTGTTCATTAAAGCAGAATCCATGGCATTTGAACCAGCCTATGTTCTGGTTGCTACCTTCTAGCTAGATTCTGTTCTAGAGGTTACAGGCTGATCTGAGAATTGCACGAGTGTCTCTAATACCATGTGTCGTGCTTTAGCCCGGCAGGCAGCTATACACCACACAGCTGTTTGCTCACTACCCCCCTCCCCAGTGGGATGGGGGAGAGAAATGGAAGAAAAAAAAGTAAAATTCATGGGTTGAGATAAAG
>VZTL01038689.1:53356-72053 GCA_013400535.1 Scopus umbretta
TTAATAGGACAGAGAAGGAAGGGAAAATCATAATAACAATAAAAGAATATACAGAACAAGTGATGCATGATGCAATTGCTCACCGCTGACGGATGCCCAGCCAGTTCCCGAGCAGCAGCCATGCCATCTGGCCAACTGCCCCCAGTTCTTTTGTTCAGCATGGTATTATATGGTATGGAATATTTTTTTGGCCAGTTTGGGTCAGCTGTTCTGACCGTGTCCCCTCCCAGCTTCTTGTGCACCTCCAGTCTCCTCGCTGGCAGGGCAGTATGCGAAGCTGAGAAGTCCTTGACTTAGTGAAAGCACTGCTCAGCAACAACTAAAACATCGGTGTATTAACAACTTTATTCTCGTCCTAAATGCAAAACACAGCACTATACCAGCTACTAGGAAGAAAATTAACTCTATCCCATCCAAAACCAGGACACCATTTTAAGTCAGGAATGTTTCTACTGAAGTGAAGAGATCAAGATTTGTCTTTTAAAATGACCCTAACAATTGAGGAAAAGGAAAAGTCCTGGAAGTAAAATTCAAAAATATGCAAATTATAGAATCCAATAATACATCAAAAGGAGGTGGTAGGTTTTTGTTTTTTTTTAATTTAAGGACTTGGGTGCTCTGGCCAGTATGTCATCCTTCTGGCTCTATGCAAGAGCTGCAAACAGTCTCAGTATACCATAGGATCAGGAAAAAGCAGATGGTGCCTCAGTAGAGCTCCTTGTTCTCCACAGTGAGCAGGAAATCCCACCACTTTTTATCAAAAGGACATTGAGGAAATAAGTAATGCTGGCAGCAGCCCTGGATATCTTTACAGAGCATGGTTTAAGGTGGTCAGCAGGACCACATGTATGCCACTTTCCAAAGAAAATTTCTTGAGACAAAGAAAATAGGAGAGTCATGCTCAAACTTTGGGCAGTTGGCCCGTATTCACATCATTGTTGCCTTGTGATACTTACAGGCAAAACTGTGTAGTTGTCAGGGTTATTCAAGGTTTTACTATTAACTTTAGTAGTAACGGGCTTCCTCTCCAGATCAAAGGTTACTGCCTGTCACCCTCCTTTGCTGGATTCATATCAGTGTAGTACCACATTAATCTAATTTATATTAATTATTATATTTTTATATTATTATATTATTCATATTGAATACTGATTTATATTTGCACAAAATCACAAATTATACCTTGCTAACATTTTGATTTCTCTGTTTAGTACTTAATTTTAACCTTTATTTTCATTACCTTTTGTATCATTATAAAGTGAGCCTCTTTTTTGTTAATGGAAACTTGACATTTAGTTGAACGTATATATCTGTGGAGCAGGTGAAGGACAATGTAGTATCAACTGTGAATGTCTCTTATCTATTGACTTATGCCAAAAGATAGGGGATGTTAAACAGAGTGCTATTTGGAGGCAAAGATTTGAGTTTTCTCAACTGTGGGGTTTTTTTTGGAAGAGACTGAGTGAATTTGAAAGAGCAGTGCATGCTGTGAAGAGAGGCTCTCCACTATCACATGTTAGAGGAAGACTGGGCTGGGAAAAGAAAGGCAGGGAAGGGACTTTGTCTTGTCCAAAGCACTGATCAGACTTCAGGCTTACAGAAGGAGTAAGGGCACACTGCTGAAAATGGTTCATTGCAGAATAATTTAAATATTTTTATTTTGTAAAGATCTGTAATTGTCTGGTGTTTTCCAGAAACAAAGGTGACTGTGGTTAAAAAATTCCTTGTATGTAAGTCATCCTGTCCATTAAAGGTTAACAAAGAAGGTAAGTGCATCTTGTTACAGAGAATGCAGTTGTGAAGGAGTATTTAAGTGACATGCTTGAGTACATCAGGTTTTAGCAGGTTTTTGGAGGCTATGGTTTAAGAGGTCTTAAGCTTGCAAAATCTAGGTCTCAAGAGAAGGGAGGAGTAAGAGAAAAGCACGTGTCCATCAGACAGTGTTCCTGAGAGACACAGACTTTGAAAAGTGACCCAGAACCTCCTTACGCCAGTTGGATTAGGAAAATACGTGATAAAGTGCTTGTATCTGTTTGCAACTGACTGGTGTCATCCGAGAAGAGAGCCTGGACTTCACATTTTATCTAACAGCCTACCTTTTCAGGTCAGCCCAGATCTGCTGCTGTTCACTGGTGCTTTCTGATTCAAAACAGTGTAGATTGAACACAAAAGTAAAAAGTAGGGAAAGATAGAAACCCATTCTCTCTGTTGAGGTTATTTGGGTCCTAATAAAAATGTTGAATCAGTTTTTACTTTCTTCAGACTGTTTTCCTGATCTCTACTTCTCAGGCTGGAAAATTCAATAAGAAAAAATCATTTTGGTCATTGGATGTTAGAGAAATGCTGTTTTGGGGGTGGGGTGGGTGGGACATCGTGATAAGGAAAACCAGGTAGATGGATCACAGGTAGCGATGCCTGTAGTCTCTCTAGCGGAGATGTGGATTCATTTCGTACTGGTATAAAGCTGATGGCTTATCCAGGGATTTTTTGCTTCTGTGTATGGAAAACTATATTGAAATTATAAGATCAGAATTAAGGCAGCTAGAGGGCACTCTGGCTAAACGTTTGTAATCTGCCTTTTAACAAGACCTGATTTACTTGCCAGACATAAGTTATAATTCAGAATTAATAATAGCTTTAAAGTTACCCCTCATGTCTTTTGTTGTTTCTAGAATGCATCAAAATTACTATCAAACAGCATTTGAAAGATATGCTGTTTCTGTCTTTCACAAGTTTTTGAATGAAGAGCCAAAAATATACAGAACAGAGTATTATTGAATTCCCACAAAAGAATATATTGACTATAAACTACATACATATTTACGGTGCCATCTGCACATTTTCAGATGTTGAAATCTTCTATCCTTACTCACATTTGTCAAATTAATAAATAGTTATTAAGGGAAGTTGTTACCTATGTGGTGTACTAGGACCTTTATGTATAGATACGTGACAGATAAGATATTCCTATGGAAGTCAAAAGTTGCTTCTCTGATCAGGGATTCAGTGCAGTGCATAAAATATTTCTTTGTGAGTTTGGTCTTTACGCTGAGTGTTTGGGCAACTGAGGAAAACAAAAATGGGTTTCTGTAACCTATCAGTTACTTCACACATAATTAGCAATATTTCATCTGTGAAATTAATCTCATGGAAATTTTCCTGAAGAAAGATTCCAGACTTTGACTTACTGAGAATGGCAGCTTCTGAACACGCAAGGTTGGATTTAAGGTCAGGTTTCATTGTATAGATTTCCTCAAGGAATGCCTTAGCCCTCCTGTGACCTCATTTAAACCAATAGAATAACCTATTGTGAATTGGTAGTCATGTGAGCGAAGTACCCTGCGTCTGTCCATAAGTAAACCGCTATGGATTAATAAGTCAGATGCCAGATAACTCACTCTAAATCACAGGGTAGTCTTTGCTGGATATGTGACATATGCATAGCTAATGGAGAAGAAAGATAGGCTTTACAACATCTGTCTTTAAATGTATACAGAAAAGCATATTGGGAGACTCAGGGCTATGGCGCCATTTAAAGTAAGTGATTCAGAGTGTTTTGTTTCCTGTATAAAAATGGTGATAATCAAATGAAATATTACATTATTTTTCATGACTCCAAAGTTCTTGGCTGAGTATATCATCAGGATGCAACCTGGCTATGTGTTGGTTCTTTAATGCAAAGTTTACAACTGACATGGCTGAATGCTTTTACCTACATAAATCACCTACCAATTAACTACTGTTATTTAATTACACCATCTATTTGATGGAATCATTTATTAATCCCACCTAATTTGGTGTGTGCTGGTAACTGTTCACAGTTGTGCAGTTCAGCTGGGATTAATTTCATGCTGCGTGTTGCAGCTGCACCGTGACTCAACTCCTCTCTTCTGTCTCTCTTTTATTCAGGAAGGTGACAATATAGGTAACAACTGAGCCAGTTATCGGTCTGGAGTTTATTGGTGGATTGAGTGCATGCTCAAGGCAAAGATAAAATTATTTCTGTCCTTAGGGAGTTGGATTTTTCCTTTTCAGGCTGCTTATGATTAAGCCTATTCTTCCTGATTTTTGGCCCTGTTATTTTCCAGTGTCATTGAAAAATATGCATCTGCACCTTTGCAGCAGCACTAAGTATATCCTGCAGAACATCTGAATATGCAGCAGGCTCGCAAACAGTAAATATAGATATTGAATTTTTGTCACCCTACCAATAGCTATTCTACTTCTGTGAATATTGCACAAAGTAAACTTTAAAAAATGTTAATTGGAACCTACTGTGCTGACTTAAAGAAGCGGTTGTGCTAAGTGTATTAAATTCATGATTTGTAAGGTTCAGTACTTTTAATTAAAGGCAACTGATTTTTATCAGTTCAGTTATTCTTTACTTTCAAGGAGAAAACTGCTATAATAAACCACCAAAAAGAAATGCGAGTTTATTGGGGTAGGTATGTAAAAGAATCAAATTGACCTGCTAGAATCCTTAGATTACAGGGAAACTGCCTAGGATAATTGATTCCTCTCATCGAGACTCAGAGTCTCAACCTGAAAGTAAACTCTCTATATTAACGCTTTGTCAATTCTGAGGTATGTTTGAGGCAACCGGACACACAATGGACCGCTTTTATCTCTTTTGCCTTTCTCTGTCCAACAGGAGACTTGTTCGAGTCCCTCCTGTGTTGTGGTATAAAGATCAGAGCAAGAGGAGCTCAGGAATTCAGTACAGTGCATGTTTTAAGTAGGAGTCCCTCTAGCAGTTCATTCTGCAAAACACCTATTTTATAAGTGGAATTTCGTATAATCTCAGAAATCCACAGAGAACTGGTTTTGCTTTATTATTTTGGAAAATTAATGTAAACCAGGAGAAGTATTGCTCTGCACCAATGTTTTGTGCCTACTTAAGCTGTCATTTCATGTACATGTAATGAAACCTGAAAACTACTTTCATTCCAATCGGTGGGTAATCCTTTAAGCCCAGTGAGCAGTTTTGGTCCCCATAACAATTCTTTGTCGTTGTTGACAACGTACCGTACATCTAGGTAACACAGAGAAATACCTTCTATTGCACCTGTTCTTTCCTTGTTCATGCGTCATATTTGAATAGATGATTAGAAAGGCAGGATGGGTCCAAGTCTGATTTATACTGATAAAAGTCTTCCCCAGATAAATGAAGACAGAGAGTGATTGATTAAGTGTCAGGATGTATTTTTACTAATGAAATGTTAGAAAAGGATGGTGTATATCCAGTTCCCTGCTTCTCAGGTAGCTGGTATTTATGTGGGTACAAGCGGGTACAAGTGGATGCACAGAGTTCTCACTATATTGCAGCCTGGGATTCAGGTGACAGCCCTCCCTTAACCTGCTTTTAGGGATGAGCTTACTTCTCAGTCCTCCGAGCTTTCTCTGTGGAGATGACGTTTACCCTTTATCCAGTCTGCCTGCCTGTATATTGAGGGGCATTAAATATCACCTAGTTTTGAACATTAATGAGTTTGACAGGGCTCAGATATACTACCCCAGAGGCTCCTGCTCTCTGTCGGTAACACGCACTCTGCTGTCTCAGGGAGGAGAATCTGCAGCTCTAAAATCTTCTCGATCTGAAGAACTAAATGTGTCATTGGACAGTGAATCTGCTGCCTCCTTTGGTAAGCTGTTCTGAGAACTGTTGTGCTGCTTTTCTGGTGTGAAAGTTTCCAGCTCTGACTCCTGATAGTTTTATATCTTTCCAAAATAGATTAAAGAGTCTTTCTGTCCCCAGTGCTTTCTTTTTTCTCCCCATGAAGAGTATTCTGTGACCACGTCATCTCTCAGTCCTATTTCAATCAGTTAAACAGGTAAGTTTTAGAACTCCCTGTATGTCTTTTGTCTAGTCTTTTTCTTTTGACACACATTTTCAACATGCTTTAAAAATGTGGACTCCAGAACTGTATGCAGCATTTTGGTATCAGTCTTACCAATGCTATGTATAAAGGTGAAATAATTTCTGTTCTTCTGCATAGTGCTTCTCTTATCAAGGCAAATTAGCCACACATTTCCTTAAATCTTTTGGCCTGCATCCCTCCTCTAGTGAAGGCTGTCATCCACATCCACCCCTCAATTAGCTAACATCGTTCCTTGCATGAGCAGTTTATTAGACCATTCTAATATACGCTTTGATTTTTCTCTCACTGCATGTGGGTATTTGGAAAAGCACTGGAAAAAGCCCTGATAAATACTGCTTTATACAGATTTTTTTTAGTAAAAAGACCAGTTGCTACTAATGGTCATGTTTCACTGTTTCTTTTCTAAACCGCTCCCCCTGTAGAGGCGACTGACCCTATGGTGTCTGGCACCTCTTGCCATTTATTCATTTACACACTTTCAAGAACAGCGCTGCACTTGGAAGTACACACAACAACCTACGTCTTAGAGCTTATACTGAAGGTTATGTTAGCAGCTTCTAAGGCAATTGCCACATTGGTAACAGACTACGTTGCTCCAGAGCAACTTCCCGCAGCCTGCGCTGGCAGCCTGAGCGAAACAATGGGGTATCTTGACACCACATATATGACGAGAGAGGTGCAAAATATGACACTTAGCATTACCCCTAGCCACACAGGAGAAGCATTGGAGCCATCAGAGGTACTGAAAGAAAAGGTATTTGGCACACCTGGAACCACCTTTGATTACTTCCATCAGTGCTCATCCAACAGTTGAGTTTGCATTGGTGAATGCCAGGATATACCTCACACTGTGCAACTTTATTCCTTTCTTCTGTTTTTTTCTATGGCCAGGGGGACTTCCAGTTTAAACCTCTTCTGGCCTCTATAACAGAGGTGCCTGTGTTTTGAAGGAGAATGAGTGTTATCTGTGTACTGCTAGAGTACGTTGTATGTCATGAGCTACTCCTGGAGCTTCAGGAAAGAGGTGGGAGATGGGAGTAGGGAGGATAATGCACCTGGCAGGCTGCATAGATGAGTGCCATGGAGGCAGAGTGTAGTAGCTGACTCCTTGTGACTGACTAATATATGATAGGGCAAATGCTGAAATTAGTGCATTGCAAGTCAAATGCTTTCAGTGCCCAGCAGCTGGCTGTCTTGCAAGAACACTGTGTGGCATGGACAGGAGATAGCAATACGGTTTGTGTAGGAGGGGCTGAGTCAAAGTGCAGCCGGTAACGCAAAGCTCAGGGAGCATCTTTGAATCCCGTATACTGTCACTGCACGTGCTAGTAAGGGTGTGTTTCACATATAATTGTGCTTCCTTCATCCCTTGAGTTTCTGACCATCACAGTGTTTCCCTAAGGCCTTCTGAAGCTGTTTACAGTTCTGGGAAATTACCTTGTTCCCTGCTGAGGGAGTCTGTTGTTCAACAGCAGCTGTTTGTTGGTTTTGGTTTGTTGGTTTTGGTTTGTTGTTTTTTTGTTTTTTTTTTTTTTCCCTTGGTTTATAGTAGACAGTACTTTTTCCTGTTGGCTGCATTAATAAATAAAAGTGGCTATTACTAAACCCATTGAAAATTCAGTATTTTGTCAGGTTCCTGATTGTCCTAACACATACTTACGATTAATAGTTCATTGGTTTTAACATCCAGTATTTACTGACATTCCTCCAAGTATCTCCAGAAGATCCGTAGCACACTCACTTTCTGGTCTGAAATCTCATGGAACAGCATTGTCACCATGAAACAGGGCAGCTAGGGCTGTGTTTTTTCAGGCATTTTTGGATGTCACTAATAAAAGGTGTTAGTGAGGTACTGGCAAATAGATAATAACTTTTTAAAGGGTATATAGTTCATTTCTAGATGAGGTAGTAGAAACAGTACAAAAGATACACCTTCAGAAGAAGTCTGTAAAATTTCATCTCTAACATTACACTAGACAGGCTGGCAGATTCACAGATGGAGTATACTTTGAAACAGCAGTAAATGATACTAAAATGCAGAGTAGTGCTTTCCAAAATTTCTGAAAGGATTCTGGAGAGTTGTGCCATGTAATTCCTGGATTTTTGTCCATTTTACCAAGGATGCTTTAGAGAGGGAGTGTGTTGCTGTAGTTGAAAAAGTTTTTTTTGTGTGGTGCACAGTTTGAAAGTCAAACTAACTTAAAATTTCAATATAAACATTAACTTTTGTGCACTTTTGCAGTTACTCCTTTATAATGCACTTGGGGAAACTGGGAAACCATAGATGCAGAAGTCTAATAGCCCTACTGGACAAGCTGGTAGGATCAATGAACTGTAAACAAATATGCTCTTTTAAAGATGACTCTAAAGGTGTCCTTCTGCAGGGGGAGGTCATGCCTTACAAAAATCTGTCAGAGTCCTTAAGGTGTCACTGAATATGTAGACTAATAAATCCAGCTGGTAAACTTCCTTGAATTTCCAAATCTCTCAACATGACTTGCATCTAAGTCTTTCAAGAATCTTGGTCAGGATTAGAGTGAGGATGTGTTCAGAGGTGAACAGCTTGTTAAAAGCCAGGAGGCAAAGGGTAGAAATAAATGGTCAGTTTTAAGAATAAAGGGAGATTATTAGTAATGTGTTAAAGGGATCTGTGCTGGTGCCTGTACTGCTTGGTATTTGCAGAAGTATACTGGAAAGGAGAGTAAGGAGCGGAATGGCAAAGGTTTTGATGGTAGTGCATTATTCAGTGTAGCAAAAATGAAAGCTCATTGCAAAAAGCTACAGGATTTCACAACACTAAGTTAGTAGATGACAATCTGGCAGATGACAAGCTATTGCTTCTCAGGCAATAGGGCTTGGAATTAATATAGGTAGTTGTATAAAAATGTCAGTGCAAAGGTGAGCAGAGAGCAAGAAAGAGAATGTAAGGAATTACTAGGAAAAGAGCAGAGAACAACGAACTGAGTTTAGAACAAGGAACAGAAACCACTGTGCATAAATGTGCATTGTGCATAAAGTTCACAACTTTAATGCTCCTGCATCTTGAATAATATACAGAGTTCTGTTTCCCCTTCAGAAAATAATATGAAGAACTCAAGAATACATGAAGAAAGGCAACAAGGATGATCAAAGGAACACCTTCTGTCCTGGTTTCAGCTTAATTCAGAGTTCATTTTCTTCCCAGTAGCTGGCATAGTGCTGTGGTTTTGGACTTAGTATGAGAACAATGCTGATAACACACTGATGTTTTGATTGTTGCTAAGCAGTGCTTACACTAGTCAAGGACTTTTCAGCTCCCCACGCTCTGCCAGGTGCACCAGAAGCTGGGAGGGAATGCAGGCAGGACAGCTGATCCCAACTGCCCACAGGGCTATTCTATACCATATGGCGTCACGCTCAGTATAGAAACTGGGGGGAGTTGGCTGGGGCGCAGCGATCGCTGCTCGGGGCCTGGCTGGGCATTGGTCGGCGGGTGGTGAGCAATTGCATTGTGCATCACGTGTTTAGTGTATTCTTTTATTACTATTATTAGTAGTATTATTATTATTTTCTCTTCCTCTGCTGTCCTATTAAACTGCCTTTATCTCAACCCATGGGTTTTAGTTTTTTTTCCCAGTTCTCTCCCCCATCCCACCAGGGCGGCGGGGAGGGTGAGCGAGTGGCTGTGTGGTGCTTAGGTGCCGATTGGGGTTAAACCACAACACCTTCCATATAAGATGTTAAGTAGACTGGAGTCTATGAAAAGGTCTGTAAAATCATGGGTGGCACAGAGAAAATTAACTAAGAACAATTTTTCACTGTTTCTCATGCTATTAAATTTAGGAATTATCAAATAGTATCAAGTGGTAGAATGAAAACAAAAGGAGGTACTTTTTTACACGACTCATGCTGTGGTACTCATTGCCACAGAATATTGCAGGTGTCTGTGTAGATGCAAACATGATTCATAAACTCATGGAACAAAATTATATTGGAGTTTTACACACAATGGTATCACCTTTGTCTGAGAAAGCCCTTGAGCCTCAGGTTGCTGACAGCTGGGAGTCTGTGATGGGGAAATATCACCTATAGGGTTTTGCAATTCTCACCCTTTCCTTGATCACTGTCAGAGATGAAATAGTGGGACAGACAGATGTTTTGGCAAAGTACAGCCATTATTATGTTCTTATTATTCTGGTAGGGTATGTTTCTTAAATGTGAGATCATAAAAAAAGAGATATTTCAAAGTGTTGTATTCGTATTAAGCCATAGGAAATACACACTGAAGAGTATTACAGGTCACATCCCCAACATTCCCATTCCACCACTGTCTGAACAGAAAATTCATGCTTTTTGAGGCTTCCTTTAAGTAATTTCATGAAAGATAGAAATTGTTTTCCAGATATATGAACTGCTGATAAGGTCATGAGTGATGACCTTAGAAATCTGGAGATGCTTTGGTGCTGAAAGGAAACTTAGCAAGCAAGTGGGAAAAAAAGTGAAAAGTGAAAAAAAGTGATGTTTCCTCTTTGGTGACTCATGTATATAGACTTACAAATGGGAAGATTGGTTGGAAATGCTGGCCTGTGTTTATTTACCCATCTGAGATTCTGGTCTTGTGTCTAATTCTATTTGGAATTCTGTTTGTGTACTATTCTATTTGGAATAGTAGCATTTGATTCTATATATATTATTTAAGAATTGCAGCAAGTACGGGGCCTTCGTATCAAACTTAACTAAATATCCACCAGAGAATGAATATTTTCTCATTCTCACGATGCTGCTAAACACATATGAGGGATTATAATGCAAAATCTAGCAATGTTGCAAAAGAGTGAGATTATGAGTTACTAAAGTGTTTTTTGAGAAATAGATGAAAGACTGGTGAATTCTACATAAACATACTTCAGTTCTGCTGGCAAGCTTATGAGTTGACCTCTGTCAGACTGTTTACTAGTCTTTTATTATAAAATCTTGTCCTTTCCTTTAAAAGAGACTGCGATGGAAGAAGCATGAGAAACATGGACATGAGAAAATGAAAATGGAAAGGTATTCTGAAAGCCTTTTGTGGTACAGCAGAGATAACATTGTAAATTCCTTGGGTTACACTGTGTGTTTTATTTTTGTCCAAATCCTTCTGTTTGTTAACAAATCTATACTCAAGACAAACTGCCTATTTCATTCAGTCAGCCTCCAGTTCATTCATTCACTTCATACAGCACCTATCAGACACTGGACTGAATATATTCCATCAAGTGTTTTCCCTACAGTCCTAAAATATTAGCTAAAGAAGCCATCAGTAACCTGACCCTACAGAGTGACATCTTGTTATAAATATCCAGAGAAGGAAGCATTTGAAAGCTTGACAGGATAAATCAGCTCCTCTCAGTCTCTCTGACACCCATGCTTACACACGCACATGTGTCATCCAACATATTAAACGTTCAGACCCTGAAATTAGTTCAGTATCTGTCCTCATATTTGCAATTTTCATACCGTTTATCACCACAAGTATACACATATTATGGTTTCCTTTTTACAAATCATATAAATAACACATTTTTGTTGCATGTCACTAGTATAATTTTGGTTTTGTCAGCAGACTGCTAAATGACAGTGAAGTGTCTGCAGTGTGCATAAAGCAGCATCTTGTAATAGACTGCAGGTCCCATGTGAGAACTTACAATGAATACATTTAAAGTTACAGCAGCAGTATAGCCTGAAAAAATGCCAGTAATCATTTGATTATGATGTGTGCATGTATTTCTTTTTGACATGCCTGTATGCACGTCAGTGTAAATCTTCCATTAAGATCGGTGACGGTATTATGAACTCCAGTTAGTGGCCCAGCCTTTTACTTGGCTAAATGATATGAGTTCACAGAGAGCATATCAATGGTTCTGCTTCTTCTGTAGAGCATGTAGAAAACTTGATGATCTTGAAAAGCAATATGGCTAGTATGGCTAGTAATGTGTACCTCTGTATTCAGAAACCAATTGCTAAGTCTCAAGGATTTCCTGTGCAGGAATAGGATGCAGGACAATAGATTAAATTTTAGCTGTACTTGTATAATATAAACACAGAGGATTAGTAAAATATTCCAGCAGTGCAGATGACATAAATGTGGTGTTGATTTTTGTTCACTTATACTAGAAAGTCAGGAAGCTTTTTGCACGATACTTTTCTTAAAAATCTCAGGTGTTAGAACTGAGGCATATGGGAAGCATCTCTCTCTACTGCTGTAAATTCTACTGGCTTACATCGTGTATAATTCATAGACTTTTAAAGTCAGGGCATATCAAAGGTTCATTATTTTAACAGTTAAACATTTCTACCTTGTTTCTACTTTGTGTTGTTTAACTTAATCTTTCCACCATTTAAAGTTGTTACTCACTTTTTGGCTGGATTAGAGAGCTCTCTACTATCAATAATCTCCCACGTAGGTACTTGTATAGTGTAATCAAGTCCCCTCTTAATCTTCGCTTTGATCAGGTAGACACAGATTCTTAAGTCTGTCATTGGAAGGCAGGATTTACAGTCCTCTGATTACCTAGTGGTTCCTGTATAAGTATTTTTCCTTTTTTCTGGTGTTTTCCATCAGAACATCAGAACGTGAAACAGCACTCTGAAAATACACATGCTGTTCAAAAATACCTCCACACCTAGGAGTAATGCCATCATTGCAGTCTTGATAGGTATTCCTCTGCTTATGTTCCCAGGGAAGTTGTTATCCATTAGCTGTAGTACTGCATTGGGACCTTGTGTTTTGTTAGCTGTAATGATGCTCATAGTGTGCTTTCTCAGACGACATCCCTCTTGTTTTACAGATTAGCACTATTTTATTGAATATTAAAATGTTACTTGAATGAACACAATGTAATAGACGATCTAGATTGCATAATTGTGCGTATGATTTGCCATATAACTCTGCATCATCTGCAATTTTATTAGTAAACTTGTAGTGTTTTCAGATCAGTGACAGCTGATTTTGTAGGACGCCAGGACAAGTATGTACAGAACTGCATCTTACATCGCAGAAGAATTCACTGCCTGTTCTCTCAGATCTCGGTTTTGAAGAATTGGTTTGCTTTAGCATTCAGACAACAGGATGGTTTTGAAGGGTTGTATTCTGTTGCCGCTATGCATGCTGTACATGTTTGGAAGATGGCTTCTAGTTGGTAGGACTTTTAAATCTGTATTTTTTGAGAAGACTCACCTACATGAGTATTTTGAGAATACTTAACTACGTGGAGCCTATCATATGGTGAAATAGTACTTTTCAGGATGTTAGTGATAATCAGTGGAGTGAAATGATGATGAGTAAAAAGTCTTTGTCAGCCATTTCAAAATATGGATTCTACTTTTCTTGAAAAGTTTATTCAGCTGTTTATACATAAAGTAACTTTTTTAAAGAGAATCAAATCCTATAGGCAGTATCCTTGGAGGTTGATTGTGAAAGGTGCTGTCTTGGCTCCTCAAAACCTCACCTTTCCCATTACTGAAATCAATGGAGCTATGTAAATTTTTATCAGCTAAGGATCTGGCTTAGCTTATGTAGTAAGTTTTGAATTTACTGACTAGGTTGACAATCAGATGTTTTGATATCAACCTTTCAAGAAAAAAAAAAATCGTTGCTCTGGAGATATGTCTCTGCTTTATCCTTCTTCCTCCCACTACCTCCAAAAATACTCCGCTTGCTCTCCCAGAGCGGGTGAAGTTTCACAGAACATTAGGAGGAAAACAGAGCTGTCCTCTCCTGGGCGCTGCAGTGATGATGATACCCTTTTTCTGAGCACTATGCTCCACTGCTCTAATGTCTCTTCTCCCAGTCATTTTTTTTTTTCAAACTCAGATGCCCTTACTGCAAAGAATGTTTTTTGCCCTGAACAACTGTTAAACTTGTTTTCAGACATGTATTTAACAATTTTGACTTAGGGACCTGACAGCCCGTTGTTAGGGACGAAGTTCTGCATGATATCAGGCCAAACTCACAGTAACAATTAAGTGATTTTACTGCTACCATAAAAATACCAAAAACTATATTGGGAATTTTGTTTTCCTTTCAGTAGAACACCAGTGACTGCTGAAGACTGCAGGCATGAAATACTTGTCTTGTAAGAGTGTTTTCTTCTTGCTACCATCTGTGAAAATTGGAAGCTTTAAACATTTGTCTCATGCATGTATGTGTGGGAGGTGTGATACTTTCAGTTTAATAAATGAGTCTTAGCTTGTTTACAATATATCAGAATTGACTATAATTTGGACAGTATGCATCTGTTCTGGAAAATGTCTAGTGTACTTACTTTGTAATCGAGTGTGATTATGTTTATACTTGATTTCTCCTGCACAATGAACCATAATTAAAATTTAATTTGTAATCCTTTGGTAATACAGTATGAAGCTGCTGGCAATTAATTGGAAGCAATTAATTCATTAGATAGAAATGAAAGTACCGCAGGAACAGTAAGCATAGATAGCAGGACAGTGACAATATCTGTGGGAGACAGACAAGCATAGTTCAAGTCTCCAGGCCACAGATTTCCTTCAGCAGTATTAATAAGCCATTTGCTACAAAAAGAAGTGTCTGTACCTGTTTTTTAAATCTGTTTTTGCTTTGTAAACTCCTCCGTGGAGCCCGACTTCATTTGTGCGTGAGTTGCCATTTTGTATTTAGAAATCTGCTTTAGACTGATGAGCATGGTTTGGTTTGGCCATTGCCCTGCCATTTAGGGAGGCCAGCGCTTGAGAGGGGATTCAGGGAAGAAGCAGGGACAGGCTAGCCACTGAGTATTTCTTGGTAACTCAGTTACTTCAGGAAATGTTGTTTTCATTCCTGGCTAGAGGTGAGTTTTCCAGCCTAGAAAATGGGAAAAGAGATTCAAAGAGAGGAAGGAGCAGAGTCTGAGAAGCAGAGCCCTTCACCACCATCTCCTAAAAGTTAGGCAGAAACGTTGAATGGAAGTAGACAGACTAAAGAGCTGCATTTCTTAGGACCAGACAAGGCACAAATTCTTCAGATAGATCAATTTGCTCACTACCTCAAGACAGGAGGGGATTTAAGATGTTTCTTACATACAAATAGTAAAGGATTATATATGAATCACTTGGCGTGCATTATATCTAGCTCATTTCTTAAATATGGAAATGATGGACTTTCTTCCCATGGTCTGATTTCTCTTCTGGGGCCACCTCTGGGCCAACAGTTGCAGTCTCTTCTTCTTCTTGTCAATGTTGCACCAAAAAAGAAACTCACATCAGTTACCATCCGTTACCATCTATATGTCTTCCACATGAACAACCTGATTAATTGGTGTGCTCTGGCCTGTGTTAGCTTCAGTGGACCACTTCAATTGACACAGCAGGAAGTACTCTGGTTAGTCTTGTTCCTTATTATTACTTATTTGATGGAGTCTTTCTCTCTGCTCCCCCAAATCTGGTTGCATCTCCCAGAAGACCAGCTCTTAGGCTGGTTCCCTGTCCTGTGCTTGTACATCATGAGCTCAGCATAGCATGGGTTAGCCCTACCACTCCTGAAGAGCTGGCTCTTATTGAGACATCCACTATGAAAATTTACCTTCTGATATGGTGCATATTTAGTGAGCTTGAACATTGAAACCTTTTTCCTGTTGAGAGCCTACATCTAGTCTAAAATAGCTTTGCCCAGTTTATTTTGTCAGGTCAAAATTCGCACTTGCATGGAAAAGGAACAGGCATGGAGTATAATCTCTTTCACAGTTAGATATACTCTAAGTGACAAGAACAGGCTCTGTGCTAAGCTAGTACTAACTTCTAACCTTTGCAAAAGGATAAGATAAACACAGACTCATCTTGTTTCCAGCTAGGCAAGAGGAACCTGTGCAGCCCATATCTATGTTAGCATATTGTGTGGCAAAACAGGAGTGGATCTGTAAAGCAAAAAAAACTGGTGCAAGGGCTGAGCATCCTCACTATACACAATTTGGGGGGTGTGAGGGAGTTATGCCAGTTTAGATCTAGTCTGGTCCTGGTGCGAGCACCAGTGCCACTGCAGGCACATAGAAGATGGGATTTGAGTAGGAAGCTGGGACCTCAGTAGTGTGCAGCCTTTGCTTTCAGTTTCATATTTTTCATATTGCTTTCTATATTCCTCACCACTGAGAGGCAGCTTATGTCCAGGATCCAAACCAGCACTATTCTACAAAGCAACCGAGGAAATGGTTTGTATTTTGGACAAACAGATGCTTTGTAGAGAGATGTAGAACAGCATCTGATCAGGTGAAGTGAAAGCTCCAGTTTTGTTCTGTCTCAGGATAAATAGGGAAGCACATTGCTTCCAGGCCACTAGGCTGGTTGCAATAATTTCCTTTTGTGCTATTTCTCTGAAGTTCTGGTCATCACTAAAATGAGATGTCTGGAACCCAGTGATTCTCTGGATGCAATACTGTAAAAGAGAGGTGTGGGCTAAACTGAGAGAAATGAATTTTAATTTCTGTGTACTTACAGTGTGTATTTTTTATCAAAGTATCTTTTGCTCCATAGATGCACCAAGTTATGATTGCCTGTTGGTATTGTATACCAAAGGCCATTGCAGCTTCAGAGGGACCACCTTGTACCGCTGTTCAATTTGCTATGGATAAAATATGCACAGTGGTACCACAGAGTGTTAAAAAAAGTTCTGGAGCTGTCTGCACTTCAGACAAACAGTGGTTAGTTTCTCTGTGAGGTTTTCCAAAGTGTCCTGGTATGAAATTGTGGTGTACCAGGAGGCACATGAAGACATGAATAAATTATTTGTCAATGTTGTTGCCAGCATATACATAAATAAAACACTGTTGCTGTATGTCTGTTTTCGTCTAGGACCCAGCATTAACAAAATGCTTCTGTGGTGGTACTTTTTTTTCCACCCAAGTTTAAACCTATGTAGAGGATCTTCTAAAAGTAACACTCCAACATATTTCTTATAGCTGTTTGCGCACATCACAGAAGTTATTTTTTGTTTAGTTTTATGACCTGCAGATATCTATCATCTCATAAGAATATAAGACAGCTGGTAATTAGTGTCAGTCTGTTCGTCTAGCTTTTAGAAACATCCTATTTCTGACAGTGGTCAGATGTCTGGGAAAGGAGCACAGGAGAAGGATACAGTGATGCTTCTCCCAGTGTACCCTCACAGTTTCCACCAGTGCAGTGCTTAGGAGTTTTCTGACCTAGATGACGTACCTATGTATTAGTAGCCCTTAATGGGCTTTCTTCAATGAATTTATAATACCACTTTTTCAAACTACCTACATTTTTTGCTACTACACTACTCAGCAAGAAGAACTCTAGGCTTATATTATGCACTCTGTGGAAAATACTTGCTTCTTTTAAGATCCTGATAATTTCATTGGCTGTTTCCTAGTTTTTGTGATAGGGGACAGAATGAGTAATATTCTCTGTTCATATTGTTTCTCCTTTTATATTTGGGTCCTGCGTATGTCTTCTGTTGGTACTTACTTTCTTTTCTCTGAAATGCCCAAAATAAGCTTCAAAAATCCCATTATCTTCAGTGGTAGCCAACAAACAAACAGGGACTAATTTGTTTAAAAAAAAAAATAAAATTAGGGGGCAGACAAAGGCCATCTTGAATTAATGACATTGTTCATGCAGGGTCATCACCAGGTGAAATTTCAGTTTACAGTGAAGGAAGAATTGCATAAGAGAATGCAAATGAAATGGAATTGACTTTCTGAGACATACAAAACAAAACCAAAAACCACCAAAAAGGGAAATTCATACACTTTAGGTAGGTGAATTCCCTAAATTGTCTGCATTTTCTTCCCTTGGTTAAGTCTGCATGTGGGTAACTGCCTTAGAATTTCGTATTGCTCCTTATGTATTAGTGCAGCAATGTAGCTGGCACCAGACACCTTGTAAAAGAAAACTAACTTTCTGCTTACTGCTGTTGAAAAAAGGATTGTTATTAAACCCAGAATGTAGTGAAGTGGAACAGAGAGAATGATGTTTTTGCATAATATCTCCTATATTCAGCCTTTGTTTCATTATGACTAAAATGGCATTATTCTATCTGCTGGACAACAGTGCTGTTTCGGCTCAGGAAGGAATGCTCCTATTGAAAACAGTGCTTCAAATAATATGTTGTCTGCTTTTCATCTATTGTACCGGCATTTCTAACTCTTAATATACCAAGGTGACATATACTTAGGATTGTTGCTTTTCAGGACACTTAAAAACCATTTTGTTGATCTGTGTTTGTCCATAGAAAAGGTGTTATTAAGACTGTGGTACCAAAATTTGACCTATTTTTTATGGTTTGCATAGTGGAGATGTGTACACTGAAAGCTTTTCCCCCCCTTACTTACATCATCACAGAGCATTCATTTTAAAGAATTTGATCTTGCTGTCTGCAGGTGAAACCAGATGGGTTTGCCTCTGCGCTGCCAGTTCCTCTGCTTCCATTGCTGCAACCCCCCCCACAGGGCATTTGCCACCATCCATGAGTCAGTATAGAGATAAAGTACTGGCCACTTTTCTCATTCAACAATACCTAAAGCCAGCTGGATGGCTTTCACCTCTGCAAACTGACTTGATTCACCTTCTCCTTCAGCAGTTTCTGAGACTTGTATAGGACTCCATAGAGCAGCCTTCCACGTCCTTTGCTTTCCCACAATACGACAGGACCCATCAGTGAACAGGGCATATTGCTTCTCATTTTCTGGTAGTTGATTGTGGGTAGTTGACAGTGGGACCTCTTCAGCACGTCACCTCCTCCTCTGGTGATATTCCAAAATCTTTGCCTTCTGGCCAGTCCATGATCACTTCGAAGATTCCTGGGTGACTGGGGTTTCCTATTTGAGACC